>NJDD01004610.1:6036-22422 GCA_002245505.1 Calephelis nemesis | reverse complement strand
CCCGTATTGGTCCGGGCTCCGTTAAAGAATAGACCATCTGCCTTCCTGCTCGTAAAAGGCGAGCATAGGCTCAGCGTCGCTAACACCGTGACATCTGACGAGGTGGTAGAGTTTAGCAGCGACTCGCCCGGATTGGTACCACCGCCTTACCTATTCCTGCCGTCATAATGTCATGACGTGTTCCGGTTTGGAGGGTAAAGTAGCCGGTAAACTTGTTTTTTTGGTCGAGGCCTGACATCCCGGCCTCAGTTTGGCAACGCACCATTACCACCGTTGGTGTACCTAAGCTGCGTGAATATCTTACCATCAGGAAATCCGTCTACTTGTTTGCCTTCCAATGTCATAAAAAAAAGAAATGAATAAAAAAAATCAAAAATCAAAAATGGAAGGTCGTTATTTAAATTTTTGAGTTATGTCCATGTTTTGAGTGACTTTATTTATCTAGTAAATCCCAAATCTGTGGTTATGTCAGTAATTATTCTGAAGATTAGTTAAGTTCTCTACAAACGTTTCCATAGATAAATGACTGTCCATATTGTTTAACCAAGTTTCAACAATAATTGTCCCCATAGTCGTGTCAGTAAACGGTCTAATACCGAAGAGTCTGGACCAACATCTTAAGAGACTCTCTCTACAACCCTGGGTTAAGGGCCGAATTCAGAAGGCAGCAATTTTAGGGACGGCACGCATTGTGCGGAGATTCCTCACTCTGTCGTCCTGACCACTGACGGTTTAGTTGTAAGATCACCGTTTTTGGTAACGTGTTTTTTATGTTTATATTTTTATTTTTATTTTTTTTGTATTAAATGTATAAACGTAGAAAATAAGAGACATTGAGAATAAATGATAATAATACGCTATAAGAATAATCTTTGTCTAATTGTTGCTGCCTTGATTGTACCCCTGCTCTTATTTTACGTGAATATGGGAGAAAAGATATTAACTTTTAATAAAAAATCTGATAATTAAGCGAAGTAATACTCGACCTAACTAAACCGACTCGTCTAATTTATTGGGCACCAAGTCGCGTTTTGATCTTTCTTTTTTAACAAATAGTTCCGTAATGGTACCAGATAGATTTTTAAACATACAACTGTTAATTTTTGAGTTACATACAATAACCAGGGTAACCACGACTGACCAAAGGTACTAAAAAATTTACACTATTAAGTGTAACTCAAAAAAACTAGTCGGATCATGGTCAAACTAATATGAAAGAAAACCCTCGGAATCATGATCTATTTAAAAAAAAAACAATCAAATTGGGTTAGCTATTGACGGAATAATTGAGTGACAAACATACAAAACAATATACTATCCAATTGAGAATCCATGTTTACCAAGGATGGCTTCAAGGGCACGTGTCACTTCCACTCTAGCGGTGTTTTTGCGTACCAGGCAAATCAAATTTCCTAAATTTTTTGCTGCTTTGCTTATCTGCATAATATTATGATCTTCCCTGAAAAAAAAACTGACTTTGCCCTATCTGCCGCTTTAGGAAAAAGAAAGGATCCACCCGAGCTAACTGATTTTTTAGGTGGTAGAGTTTCGCAGCGATTCACCAGGATTGGTATCATCGCCTTACCTATTCCTGCCGCCGTAACGTCATGACGTGTCCCGGTTCGTTGAGTAAGGTAGCCTAAAAACTTTTACTCGAGGCCTAAATTCCCGGCCTCGGGTTAGCAACGCACCTATCACCTTTGGTGTCTCTAGGCGGCATGAATTTCTTACCATCAGGTAATCCGTCTGCTTGTGCTCGTTGGTCGAGTGGCTAGCGTACACGCCTGACTACACTGACCAACCGCGAGGCTCGGGTTCGATTCCCGACGGGGGCAGGCATTTGTATGATGAACATTTAGATGCCTGTATTTCCGGGTCTTGGTGTTTATTAATTTTTTTCTGGTATCTATAAAAGTATTTCTATGTACTAATATCGTTGACTAACACCCACACAACAGAAGCATATCGCGGTATAAGAACCAGATGAACGTATCTACATTTTGTAAATTTTACAGGAGAGCAAAAATACTGCGAGAATTCGTCACTTCAAACTTTACTAGCTTATTAACAGAGATAATATACAGTTGGCTATAAAAAAATATTGATATGTTGTCCTACTATTGGAGCATTAAGCAATAAAAAAAATGTTTTGTTTACAATGCTTACAAAGATACTATAATTATTTTTTTGAAGATACGCTCATCTGGTTCTTATACTGCGATATAATTTACATACATACATACATACATATCTTCACGCCAAGTCCCTTACGGGGTAGGCAGAGAGTATCGAGTGCCAGACCTCACGATCCTGACAAACCTGTCTTGCTTCCTTCACATTCATTACCCTTTTCATACAAACACGCCGGTTTCGGAGACTCTTGACACCACCCTCGGATAATATCCGATTGATCTGATCGTGAAATGTCAGCCTTGGTCTCCCCGGGTACCTACATCCATCCACATTCGCATTGTATATCTGCTTTGTCAATCTTTCATCTGTCATTCTTTCCACATGCCCGAACCAGCGGAGCATGCCCTTTCGCATTTTAACACCAACACTTTCTTTAGATCCCACTCTTTCTCGGATCTCACTGTTACGAATGCGGTCAGCGAGCGTTACACCACAGATTTTCCGTAGTGCTCTCATTTCGACCGCATTTATCCTACTTTCATGATCTTTCTGACATACCCAACTCTCGCTTCCATACAATAACGTTGGGATAAGCACAGAATTATGCAAAGCGAGTCTAGCTTTTTGACTCAAAACCTCGCTTTGGAATAGCTTACCCAACGCTCCATTCACACTATTCCCTGCACTCACTCTCTTCTCTACATCCGCGGTGTACCTTCCATCCCTGCTAAAAGCACAACCAAGATATACAATTTCATTCACTTGTTCCAGCACTACATCATCAACCAAAACTCTTACATCCGTTCTGGCTACATCTCTTTCAAATACCATTATTTTGGTTTTCGTCGCATTCAAATGTAAGCCCCTTTCTTTACAATCTTCTTCCATAACTGTGACTAGTGTTTGCAGCTCAGATGGTGTAGAGCCCAAAAGTACAGCATCATCTGCATAAAGCAGGCAGTTCACAACTTGGTCACCCATACGCATTCCCACATTCAATGATCTTAACCTTTGCAGACATTTGTCCAAATACAAGATAAACAAGCGTGCTGACAACACACAACCCTGCTTGACGCCAATATTAACATCAAACCAAGGCGATATGTTGCCATCAACCCGCACACATGCTTTACAGTCTAAATACATTGACTGTACCGCACGCAGCAAGGACCCATCTATCCCATAATCTGGCAAAATGTCCCAAAGTTCCTTACGTACAACCCTATCAAACGCTTTTTCGAGATCCACAAAACCGCAGAAAACCCTCTGACCCACAGCCAGATGCTTCTCTACAATGTTGCGGAGCGAAAACACTTGATCCGTACATCCTCTTCCAGACCTGAAACCGCCTTGAGCCTCCCACAATGTTCCATCTGACATACCGATATCTGCGATATAATTTGCTTACTTTAGGGTTAGATTCAATTTGTGTAACTTGTCCAGGGATATTTATTTATTTCATATTTATTTATTTCAATAAAAAAGCCATTTACAACTATTATGAAATGTATATAGTCACAAAGCGAGTTGGCAATTTAATAATTTCACCATTATTCCATTGTAGTGGGCAGAAATGGCCGACTAGAAAGTGCACATATTGTTAGCTGTAAACAGAGTATGCAACGGCCGAGAGTGTTTACATTGTTGACACGCAAGCGTAGCTGGTCTACCGGGCTATGTACACTGTAAATATTGAACGAACCTATAAAATATTACTGCACTACTAGGTGCTACTGTGTACCGGGGATATTATTTAGTCTGCATAAGAAAATTTTTGCTCTAAGAATAGAATTATCGCCTCTGTGGTCTAGCGGTCCGGGTGTTGGACTTGACTGCATGAGGTCTCGGGTTCGAATCCCGGCTCGGCCAACAAAAACAAAATTGGATTTTTCCAATTTTCTAATAAAAGAATGTTGGTCAGGATTGGAAATGTGCCCGGTTGGCGATAGACTTGCCACCTATCACATTGTGGGACTTAGTATCTTCGGCCAGTCGTGGTGCCCTGGTTGTGCCTCTGCCTACCTCTTCGGGGATATGGGCGTGAAGATACTTAAGGATAGAATCGATGCTGAACAACACTTTTAAATGTGTTGATTTGTTTGGGATTATGTTATTATTGTCTGTAAATAACATTTTTTAAAGTGACTTATGTGTTGCCAACCTCGCGGGTTTTACAAATTCACCGGGCTTTGTGAGCCGAGTAGAGTGCTCAGGCCGAGACATTATTATTTAGATGGATAGGACTATTCTCTACAACGCCAGCTTTGGCTGTCTCCCGGGAGGACGTACCTCAACTTGATGCTGCGTTCTGGTTACTGGGTGGAATTGATGGAGGAGTAGTGGTTCGTCGTTAGGTGCCGGGCACAAGAGAGATCTTCGTCACCGAGACCGGCGGCTAAAGTGAAGTGTAGCGTTTTGTGTGTTTGTGTTTAGGTTGGGAGGAAGCTTGCGTTTGCCTCAGTTATTGGGTCCGGAGGATCACATAAGACGTGATGGGGTCTTCTACATATATTTGGTAGACACGTCCGCGGCCGGTGTGTAGTCACACGCGGGTGCTAACACTGTAATTTATGATAACAATAATTTATTCGTCTTGATTCAGGAAAAATTAGCATAATAAATCTGACTACCAGCTCGTAAACTTGTAAAAGGCGAGCGTAGGCTTACCATCACTAACGTCTGGCTAGGTCGCAGCGACTCGCCCGGATTGGTACCACTGCCTTACCTATTCCTGCCGTCATAACGTCAGTGCTTGCTGTTAACGTGTTCCGGTTCGATGGATAACGTAGCCGGTTAACTTACTTTTGCTCGACGCCTAACATCCCGACCTGAGGTTGTCGACGCACTATTATCACCTTTGGTGTCTCTAGGTGGCGTGAATCTTACCATCAGGAAATCCGTCTGCTTGTTTGCCTTCCAATATCATAAAAAATACTTTTTTGGTGACTCTACTCCTATGTAAAAAAGTAGTTTTTAATAAACGAACAAAAAACAAGCAATTAGCCGTAAAATCACTCGCAGTCATTGTATATCGCAAAATAAAAGGCCGTGTACACATTGGCCAGTCAAAAATAATTGGTTGGTGTTTGTCGACCAATATTGGTAATTGACAAATGGCGAGCCTTGGTTGCGAGGCAAAATAAGGGTGATTATTTTTTTACTCCTGTGGTAAAAGTGATTAATATTACTTTACCGGTTGCACGCTCCATATATGTAAATTAAGAAATTACTTTTGGTGTGACAAAACCCTTTTTTAATGCCTTTGTTTTCCTTTACTCCTTAATGGGTTGTAATTACGCTAATGGTTAAGCTTTGAGGTATTTTCATTTCACAAATTGTTTTTGATAGTGCGCATGTATCAAAAATGACAAAACTATTAAATAAATTCGTCTGTATATTATAACCGACATTATCATGAAATAAAATGTACAATATTATAAGCACGAACGTCTATATATTACGATTTACTGTTAAACTGCTGGATTAAAATACATTTGATATGAATTATCTTCATCATCATCAGCCGGAGGACGTCCACTGCTTGACATAGGCATATAGACATAGACAATAGAATTATGGTATTTTTAATTTTTTATTTTTTTAGCACTTGCCCTGTGCGTGGGATAAATTTCTATAAATTTTAAAGAATTCTTTAAAATTTATAGAAATTTATCCCACGCACAGGGCAAGTGCTAAAAAAATAAAAAATTAAAAATACGATGCAAGTAACGAAAGTTATGTCCATTCTAAAAAAAATGTGAATTTCATCGGTGATGAACTCATTTGGTGGGTACTCAGAATTGTGTATCTATAGGACGTAACTACCCGCGTTAACGGGTTAGAAAGGAATTAAAAATTTCGCCACGGGACTTGAATCCTCAGTAGCTCAATTGGTTAGAGCATTCGTCGGCTTGAGACGAAAGGTTGCAGGTTCAAATCCTGTCTGGGGCGAAATTTTTTCTTTCTTTAAAATTTATAGAAATAGAATTATGCTTTTAATTTGACCGTCTCGGTGGTCAAGTGGCTAGCGTACACGCTTAAATACATCGACCAACCGCGAGACTTGGACTTAATTCCCGGCAGAGGTAGAAATGCCTACCTGAATGATGTGATGAACATTTAGATGTCTGCAATACCCATAAATAACCCAAGCATATAATTTGCTTACTTTGCGGTTCGATCCTATTTGTGTAATTTTCCAGGGATAATTATTATTATAATTGATGATTATATATTACGATATTTATTATATTATTCATTCTGAAACTACAAAAAAACAATTATTTCATTACCAACTCGCGATTTATTTATCATCTTTTTCGAAAGAAAGCTAAGGGCTCCGATGTGGTCCCAGATAAACTAAAAAAAAGAATTGAAAAATTGATCTATCGGAACTAATCGAATTGGAAATGTTATACATCATCATCATCATCATCATTTCAGCCATAGGACGTCCACTGCTGAACATAGGCCTCCCCCATTGACTTCCACTTCGACCGGATGGAAGCGGCCTGCATCCAACGAGACCCCGCGACCCTCATAAGGTCGTCTGTCCATCTCGTGGGTGGCCGTCCTATGCTTCGCTTGCCGGTACGTGGTCTCCACTCGAGAACTTTTCTGCCCCAACGGCCATCAGTTCTTCGCGCTATGTGCCCCGCCCACTGCCACTTCAGCTTGCTAACCCGGCTGGCTATGTCGGTGACTTTCGTTCGCCTGCAGATCTCCTCATTTCTGAATCGATCTCGCAGGGAAACCCCGAGCATAGCCCGCTCCATAGCTCGCTGTGCAACCTTGAGCTTGTTTATCAGGCCCACAGTAAGAGACCACGTCTCGGTGCCGTAAGTCATCACTGGTAACACACACTGGTTAAAGACTTTTGTTTTAAGACACTGAGGTATTTCGGACGAAAAGACGCTACGCAATTTCCCGAACGCTGCCCAACCGAGTTATACATTCAATCACATTTATATAAACATACTAGCTGCCCGTTCCGGCTTCGCTCAGATGGTAATTTTTACCATATATTGAGATATAAGCTATCCTATCTCTCAAGTTAGATCGAACTGCACATGGTGTGCGAATTTTATTATAATCGGTTAAGTGGTTTAGGAGTCCATTGAGGACAAACATTGTGATACGAGATTTATATATATTAAGATATGTATTGGATTATTTCGGATTATATTTGTTTATATTATTATATATCTAACAAAAGATAATCCAAACTACATAGTGTTATAAAAGCAATTTAAAAAGTTAACTTTTTAAATAAAATTCATACACGATTTTCCACAAACTTAAATATTTTAGTTACATCCATTTAATTTTAAGATACTATACAAAAGGGATAAGTCACTTTTTGTCAATATCTTCACTGTAGTAGCAACTGTCATTTGTTTAAAATACAATTAATATAACTGACCTCATCTTTTTTCTCATGTAAGAATACGAAATAACAAAAGAATATGTTGGTGTGCTAACAATATCTTTGTAACAACTTTTTAATGTGTTTCTCGATCCCGTCAAATGCCTAAAAATAAAATTGATCTTTAAATTTTCACGACGATACATTTTCTTATTTCTTTTAAACGTTTGTACTTAAAAACTTCATAATTAGATCGCTAAGTTCATAACAGTTTGACAGACTTGCAAATTAATCTGTGATAAAGTTTAATTTGCGCAATTAGTAAAGTGTGATTAACGAGAAGTCACTTTGTTGAGTAAGTGTAATTTCGCGCCTAAATTAACTACATAATTATGTATAACTAACAATTGCTCGTGGTGTTACCCACACGAAATCAGTTTATTCGCTACACGTAGGGTTGACACTTCATTAATAAATCTATATATTAATATGTGATGCCAAAACTTTGGACCCCTTTTTACGAAATAGGAGTATGAAGTTTGGCACACTTATAGTTTATGTGTAGGAAAACTGCAGAACGCTAATATTTTTTAATGATAATGCTTATAAAGTACATTTAATCACTAAATAAAACATTACCCACACTACCATGTCTTTGACACACACAAACAAATATATTGATGATAACGATAAAAGATCACAGATGGCGCACTTAAAGGTTTGGAAACAAAGTAGTTAAATGAAGATGGCGTTCTTATTAACAAAATATTAAAATATATTGTGGTCGAATTACGACTAACGGGCAACCACTAATAATAATAAATATCCCTGGACAAGTTACACAAATTGATCTAACTCCAAGGTAAGCAAAATTTAAGCTTAAGTTATAAGTGTGTGACAACAATACAAAAATGTACATATATATCTTCACGCCAAGTACCTTACGCGATAGGCAGAGTATATCGAATGTCAAAAAAGAGGGATTGAAAGAAAGTGTGAGTGTTAAAATGCGAAAGGGCATGCTTCTCTGGTTCGGTCATGTGGAAAGAATGACAGATGAAAGATTGACAAAGCAGATGTAGGTATCCGGGAAGACTAAAGTCTGCTTTCTAGAATCAGATCATTCGGATTCCTGATGGTAAGAAATGTATACCACCTAGAGTCACCAAAGGTGGTAATGGTGCGTTGCCAACTTGAGACCGGGATGTTAGAGCTAGAGCAAACGTAAGTTTACCGGCTATCTTGCTCTCCGAACCGGAACACGTCAATGGCAAGCGTTGGACGTTAATAAGTACGGTGGTACCAATCCGGGTGAATCGCTCCAAAACTCTACCACCTAGTAGGATGTGATGGTGTTAGTGACGATAAGCCTATGCTCGCCTTTTACGAGCTGCCTTACAGGAAGGCAGGTGGTCTATTCTGCGGAGGAGCCCGGACTAACACGGGGATTCAGCTCACTGATGATGAGCAAGGCTTGTTTGTTTGCTTGTATCGACTATAGGTAATAGGCGCAAACTTCTTCATGGACAAAGTTTTACTACCAAGTGTTTAGGCGCTCACCTCCTACAAGTAGCCTGGTAAGAAAGCGATTTATTTCTTCAAACAAAACCAGATTCGACTCGAATAAAAATGACGGTATTCCTGTCTATAATCCATCTAAAGCTAGGCCAAATTATTTTCGTTCATTTTCTGGATCACTAAATTCAAAGACTCCTGCTATTAATCAGATCGTTAATTAGTGTTTCTCCTAAAATATAAACACAAATATACGGCAGGTGATATTTAAGATAAGTCGGCCATTCTTGATGTCTTTATTACTTTGACTAAACCAAATTGCTTGGGGAGGAGGAAAACAGTGAAATAAAATTCAAACAACGTTCTTTGTTTTTTTTTCATTTTCTACTGGCTTCATCCGCAACCGCGTTATCAAAATTGAGTATTATAATTTTAAGAGCTACGTTATTTAAAGTAATTCATAATATCTTCACGCCCATATCCCCGAAGAGGTAGGCAGAGGCACAACCAGGGCACCCATGACTAGCCGAAGACACTAAGTCCCACAATGTGATAGGTGGCAAGCCTATTGCCAACCGGGCACATTTCCAATCCCGACCAAAATTTTTTTAATAGAAAATTGGAAAAATCCAATTTTCTTTTTGTTGGCCGACCCGGGATTCGAAACCGGGACCTCATGCAGTCAAGTCCAACACCCGGACCGCTAGACCACAGAGGCTATTAAAGTAATTCATCTCTATTTATATAAAAAAAATGTTATATGAAGAGTTATATGTTATGAGTTGTAACAGACCTGAAGACAATATAATATAATTTATTGAAAAGTAATGTGACTTATGCCCGGTTCTTATAATCAACGAATCGTAATCCGTCAGCTAAACCATTCATAGTTTGTTCAAAAGTAACGGAGCGTTACCAATATTTTAAAAAAATGTTTGGAATTAACAGTCGGAAACGAGCAACCGTTGTAAGTAATCTTACTAAGCGTACAAAATACTACCATCCGTAATCAAAACGACTCGTTTTTTAAATATAGGAACCGGGCATTAGATGACTATCATAATTTTAATATATGCTTAACTGCATAAAGAATAAACTCATGCATTTTACTTAAAATAAAAAAAAGTAATAGACTATAAATAGACTATAATAGACTAAAAATATCGAATCTGTGGTCTAGCGGTACAGGTGATGGACTCGACTGCATGAGGTCCCGGGTTCAATTCCCGGGTCGGGCAACAAAAAGAACACTAGGTTTTTCAAATATTTGAATAATAAAAAAGTGGTATTCGGGATTGGCTATATGCCTGGTTAGCGATAGGTTTGTATCCACCACCTATCTTTTTGTGGGACTTTACTGTCTTCGGATAATAGTGCGGTCCCTGGTGGTGCCTCTGCCTACCTCTTTGGGGATATGGGCGTGAAGATACTGACTGTTTTTCACTAACTAAAATTAGAAATATTTGTAACAAAGAAACACAATACCCAAGGCGACCCCGACCCAGTCCTTTATTGACTTTATTACACAGCTTTGTGTAAGTTTCAATCAAAATGCTTTATGTATAGTTAGGAGCAAAATAGTATAACATATATACATATATTTTCCCCGTGTTGGTCCGGGCTCCTTTGTAGAATAGACCATCTGCCTTCCTTGCCAGGCAGCTCGTAAAAGGCGAGCAAAGGCTTACCATCACTAACACCGTGACATCCGACTAGGTGGTAGAGTTTGGCAGCGACTCGCCCGGATTGGTACCACCGCCTTACCTATTCCTGCCGCCATAACGTCATGACGTGTTCCGGTTCGGAGTAAGGTAGCCGGTAAATTTACTTTTGCTCGAGGCCTAACATCCCGACCTCAGGTTGGTAACGCACCATTACCACCTTTGGTGTCTCTAGGCGGCGTGAATTTCTTACCAACAGGAAATCTGTCTGCTTGTTTGTCTTCCTATAACATAAAAAAAATGTATATCAAAGTAAATACTAGTCAATATCTGCATTTTGGCTGCGAGTTTTGTTATATTTTTTTTATTCAAGGAAAAGTTTTTGTTACTAGTTACTTCTTTGTTTTCAACTTGTTGTCTGTTTTTATCACATCAGTACTCAAAAATCGATTAACATTTATACTTTAATGGTTAATGGTCCAACTAGAACATTTCCTCGTGATAAAACTATCCTACGTGTAAATTCAAGTTACCTTCTATATATGTGCCAAATTTCATGAAAATCGGTTAAGCAGTTTTTGTGTGAAGGAGTAACAAACAAACACAAAATTTCGCATTTGTAACAATAATAGGATAATAGGATTAAGCCTAACAGACAGACGACGAATATAACTTTGTTTTTAAAGACGTCATAGTTCTGGCATATCTTCTATGCCCCAAACTTGCTGAAATATAAATGACTAGCTAGTTCCCGGTTAAACCCGCGTTTTACAGCGTGATGTTTAAATTGAGCATAACCTTCCGCAAGTTTTTTAGATCAGTATGTTTAAATAAACAATCAAACAAAATAAAACCTTAGCTTTATTAAATTTGTACAGGATATTTATATACCAACTTTTACCTGTCGGCAGACGCCGACGAACGCTCGATTGTTGACTGGAATAATAATTGTGCTCCGAGAGCTTGCGAATGTTTTCCTTGGACAATTTGTAGTAACATTCTTCAGAATGATATTACAACACTTTATAAACATCAGTTCGGTTGAGTGGGTTATTTAACCGTCGTTTAATAAACAATCTAATGATGTCCAGCCAAATCATGAAGTCAAGTTTACTAAGTACGTTAAAAATTATGGAAAAATATACCTAAATCGGACGGTTATAAATGTTATATACAAAATGGTCTAAATGTATATGTTGCGCGATATGTTCGTAACCGAAAAAGTTTTCCCCATATTTAATCCGGATATTGTGTCCATTCCTTCCAGGCAGCTTGAACGGGGCAAACGTATATGTTACAAGGGTCATTACTGACAGAGTAGACTGGTAGAGTGCTGTGCAGCAAATTACCCTGGTAGGGATCCACCGCACTTACCTGTTCCAGTTCTGAACGTAAAGTACCTGTTATACTTGCACAATATACCTAACACTCAGGTATCATGACAGCGACGCACCTATAACATATATGATGTCTAAAAGCCGCGGTTTCCTTTTGCTATTTGTAGAGTTGTGTCCTTGTTCGCTGTCTGATGTCATAAAAAAACTATAGTTTTATATTTATAAGTAAAAATGTCAGCTGGGCCTGCACTAAGGACCTTCACTGTTCACTGTCTACCTAATGTCATAAAAAGACGATATTTATATTTATAAGTAAAAATGTCAGTTGGGCCCGCACTAATGACTTTTTAGCCATGTGACTGACTTTATGGTATGTGTAACAGTGTAGGAAGCAAGACAGGTTTGTCTGGTCTGGTCTGGTCTGACACTCGATACTCTCTGCCTACCCCGTAAGGGACTTGGAGTGAAGATATGTATGTATGTATGTATGTATGTATGTATTTATGTATGTATGTATGTATGTATGTATGTATGTATGTATGTATGTATGTATGTATGTATGTATGTATGTATGTATGTATGTATGTATGTATGTAACAGAGTACAGGTGTCTAAGTAGAACGATATTGCTACTGCCTACTAATTTGAGTGGCAACTCAAACTTGAACTCAAGACAGGAAGAATAAATTTCTTTTTTGACGTTTCATATTTCGTCAGTGTAGTACGAGTTAAAATGACTGATCCATGATAAAATGACTGATTAAATTTATGCCTAGCTCGGGGACTATTGCTCCCATAGAATTTAGTGTTTGATGATGTTTTAATTATGCAACTGTTGAATGAGCAAATAAATTATTCAGTGTTTCCTTTTGCTTTTGTGAGTTCAGTGAATTAGTTTAATTTAAATAAATATTTTAGTGCGTTGTAATATAAATAATTATTGATGTGTTAATAAATTAGTAAGTAATTATCTTTGCGCCCATAACCCCGAAGGGGTAGGCAGAGGCGCAACCAGTACACCCACACCTAGCCGAAGATACTAACTCCTTCAATGTGTTAGGTGAAAAGCCTATCGCCAACCGGGCACATGTCCAATCCCGAGCTACATTCTTTTATTAGAAAAATGGAAAATACACATTTTATTTTTGTTGCCCGACCCGGGATTCGAACCCATGAAGTCAAGTCCAACACTTGGATCATTAGACCACAGAGTAAAAAAATTAGTACCTACATTAAGTACGTACTCAATACAGCTTCTAATTTATTATTATATATTTATTAATATACATACACAGTATGCTTAGATTTTTAAGTTTCACATTACAACCTTCAGACTAAACATGTCTAAGTTGTAATGCTTTTAGTCTTATAGCCGCGCGCAGAGACATTGATAACTTTAATCAGTTACTAAGTCGACATTTTTATTCATAATATTGACATAATGATAGTTTAAATGTTAACTGACGACTCTGAGTGCGACCGTTAGAATTTTATCTACTTATCTATCATAAAAAAATCTCAAAACTGTTTTATACTCCCAACACCTTCACTTTTATGTAATCGAAATCGAAATTAAACCGCTATTATCATAAAATATAATTTCGCTGCTCGTTTATGAAACGTGTGAATCGAAAATTAAATTCCAACAAGTAAATTTCGCCTCTGTGGTCTGTGTCCCAGGTTTGAATCCCGGGCAACAAAAAGAAAATTGGGGTGGGTGCCCTGGTTGCGCCTTTGCCTACCTCTTCATTGATATGGGCGTGAAGATACTTACTTACATTTCATATTATTTTGTTATTGTTATCGCCATTTCTAAGAAAAATTCTCAATCAAACTAAATACCACATTAACGAATCTGTTTATTGAACA
Organism: Calephelis nemesis; assembly: GCA_002245505.1. Lineage (NCBI taxonomy): Eukaryota > Metazoa > Arthropoda > Insecta > Lepidoptera > Riodinidae > Calephelis > Calephelis nemesis. Next base: position 8,542 of record NJDD01004610.1, on the reverse strand, counting down.
GAGTACCTAATTATTGGTTTTTAATATCACAGCGATTATTTTTTTGTTATACAGCGAGATCAAAGTAAAGGAAGATTGTTTGATGAATCGTTTTGTAATTCTATCTTTGCTTATTATTTTCTGACAAAAAGAGTCGATTTAGCTATTAAAACTATTTATAGTTAGCTTTGAGAGCAGGTGACGTCATCAATTTCATTTTTTTAAAAGTGTCTTCACGCCCATATCTGCGAAGAGGTAGGCAGAGGCAAAACCGAGATCTCCTATACTTTAGGGGACCTTTTAATGCATTTTAGGGGACTGTTTCACATATAAGTAAAGTAAGTTAAGTATGAAATATAATATAAAATGTAACGATTCCACCAAAAGTTTATCTCCGATACCTTAGTCCGTAAGTAACATTACAGGTGCATAAGTCCCACAACGTGATAGGTGGCAAGCCTATCGCCAACCGGGCATATATTATGTCCAATCCCGACCAATGTTGTTTTTATTAGAAAATCGAAAGAATATGTTTTTTAATTTTCTTTGTCGCCCAACCTGGGGATCGAACCCGGGTTCTTAAGGAGTGAAGCCCGACGGCAGACCGCTAGACCACAGAAGCAATTTTTAAAGATTTTTAAATTAAACATTGGTATATTCGTCATCATCACTTCCGCGATTTATTTGGAATATTTTTAATGTTCAAAAAAGGAATATGTTATTTAATAAAGTTTCACTTATGATATTATTATTTGGCAGCTTGTTGGCCCAGTACCTAAAAGAGAAATTCATTTTTTATTAAAAATATGGATTTTGATTGTGTAGAGACTCTAATTTAAAGTCGACCCTATGATGTTGGTTGCTGTAACTTTAATTTTTGCATTCGCCAAATAAGAATTAATCTTTAACGAGCTTTGAATTGGATACAGGTATAGTCGCCATAAGTCAATCGTAAGCTATATTATCACACTAGCTTCCGCCCGCAACTCCGTCGGCGCGGATGTCGGTCTAAAACTGTAAAATTAAGATTTTTTTCTACGTATTTTTCCAGGAGAAAAAGTATCTTATTTTACGCCCAGGATAATAAGGTATAATTATACCAAGTTTCATCGAAATCGAACCGTTAGTTTTCACGTGATGCCTGAACATGCAGACAGACAAAAAAAATTTAATCTATTTGTTTTTTTAATATTTTCAATATACAGAATAGACCCTTCTACAGATTTATTATATGTATGGATATGATAATTTTTTGACAAATATTTGGTTTTTTAGTTATTCATAATAAAACATTTTTAAAGTTTTTTTTATAATAATGGAAGGCAAACAATCAGACGGATATTCTGATGTTAAGAAATTCACGCCGCCTAGAGACACCAAAGATGGTAATGGTGCGTTGCCAACCTGAGGCCGGAATGCTAAGCCTCGAGCAAAAGTAAGTTTATCGGCTACCTTACCCTCCGAACCGGAACACGTCATGACGTTATGGCGGCAGGAATAGGTAAGGCGGTGGTACCAATCCGGGCGAGTCGCTGCGGAACTCTACCTAGTAAGATAGACGACATGACGTTGTCATCCACATCATGTGATTGAACTAAGAAGGCGTAAGTATAAATATCTAATTCTGACAGCGGACATGAACGGACACGCGGTCGTTCGATGGAATATTAATTACTAAGCCCCAGGTATTTCAAGTCTACGAACTTATTACAATAACATCTGTTTTGTGCGGTGTATTCGTCATTGTTGAAATCTTCCATTTGCTTTTGTACAACGCTTAAAATGTATATACTTTTACACGTTTCATTGCTGTTTGAATATATAATCTTATGTAAAAAAAGTCAGCGAACAAGTATACGGCTCTCCTGATGGTAAGCACACCCACAGCTTTTATTAGGCACCAAAGATTTTAAAGATGCGTCGCCGTCTTATGGCTCGGATGTTAGGCCAGTCGTGTACCTAATATTAATCCTTTATTGCACTAAACTAAATGTACAAAGGCGAACTTAATGCCAAAGATCATTTTCTACCAGCTTACCCTGGGTAATTGTGACAAAAACACGCATGGGGTAGTGCACAAAAATTTGACAACAGAAAAAAAACACATTTTACAACACAAATTGATTACAGATAATTAAACCTGATAAGATCATAAATTTACTAAGGACACTAAAATATAAGGTAATTATCTATATAATTAGTACATATACCTACATTATTACAACAAAGAAGTTAGTTTTCATATAGTTTTGATTCAGATTCAAAGTAGCCGTCGGACCAGAACATGGCGGTATGGTTACAGCGACAGGAATAGGTTAGATGGTTGATCTCAAGTAGCCTTCCAGCATTTTGTAGCAAGTAAAAAAAAATAATGCACTTATTCTGTTACAGAATCAGTGCTCGTCTTTATCGTGTCTCAATTTTGAGCTTAGCATAAAGCCTATAAACTTACCTACACAGAACGCTTAAGATTCTAATCTGCGGTCAACAATGCAACACTGATACCTTTATGGTAAGTTAAAAGATA
>NJDD01004609.1:117678-159184 GCA_002245505.1 Calephelis nemesis | reverse complement strand
TCCATTGCGTGTTGGCGGGTCGCCAGAGCCTCGTCTGTTATAAGCAGGGTACACCGCGAGCAGGTGAGGTTGGCTTGGGTCCCGAAGATTGAAGGTGGGACCCCTTACACCCCACCTTATACATATTGTAGAGTTATTGAATTTATTAATTTTGAGAATCTACTTCATTAAAGATGTTACACAATCTTATTTTTTTAATACCCACAATAAAAAACTGTTTGCAGTGTTGTTAAGAACCACCCTGATCACAACAGCTTAAACATTTTCATCAAAATCGGTCTATCCGTTTAAAAGTTATGATAATATGCTATAATATACACACACCCTCACACACACGCACGCAGTTACGTACGTACGCGCGCACTCACGCATGTACGCACTCAAACATGCACGCGATTATCCTTTCACGCACGCACACACGTACACCCACTTTATTTTTTCTCATAAAATCTGTGGTTGAGCGGTCTAAGTGTTGGACTTGACTGCATGAGGTCCCAGGTTCGATTCCCGGGTCGGGCAAGAACAAGGAAATTTGGTTTTTCCAATTTTCTTTTAAAAAAAATGTTGCTCAGGATTGGATGAGTGCTTAGTTGGCGATGGGCTTGCCACCTATCACATTGTGGGACTTAGTGTTTTCGGCTAATCGTGGGTACCCTAGTTGTGCCTCTGCCCACCACTTCGGTGATATGGGCGTAAAGATACTTTACAACTAGCTGTACCCGCGAACTTCGTTCCGCCCGTTCAGTTTGTATAGGAAAAATTATAATGTTATTTTTCCCATTTTCCTCAAAATCGAACAGAATAAAAAGTATCCTATGTCCTTATCTCGGTTCTAAGCTATCTCCCCACCAATTTTCAGCCTAATCGGTTTATCCGATTTTGAGTTATAAATAGTGTTGCTGACACCATTTTCTTTATTGTATGCGTCTCAATGGACCATTTTCTTTTATATATATTATATAGATACTAACAGCCAGCCAAGACTTCACACGGTTATGAAATACATATCTAAGCCTTCTTCTTCAATCAATTTATCTCTTAAAAAAACCGCATCAAAATCCGTTTCGTAGTTTTAAAGATTTAACAATACAAAGGGACAGAGGAAGCGACTTTGTTTTATACAATGTAGTGATTGGATAGCGTGTTAAAAATAAAAAGAAGTGTTAAATAATACCAAATACGAAATGTTAACACCTAGTGAATATACGTACAAATTAATATGTTATTATGTAAACAATATGTGATAACGGCAAACGCTTTTTAATCAAGAATTAACATAATTTTATGTAACTTTATTGAATTCGATACATCTATATTAACTTTTATCATTCTGGCAAATTATTTATAAGCTATGTTATTTTTTTATGTGAGAGGTCAGCGAATAAGCATACCGCTCTTTTACTTTCCCCCGTGTTGGTCCGGGCTCCTTTGCAGAATAGATCATCTGCCTTCCTGCCAGGCAGCTCGTAAAAGGCGGGCATAGGCTCACCGTCACTAACACCGTGACATCTTACTAGGTGGTAGAGTTTCGGAGCGACTCGCCGGGATTGGTACCACATCATGAGGCCTAACATCCCGGCCACAGGTTGGCAACGCACCATTACCACCTTTGGTGTCTCTAGGCGGAGTGAATTTCTTATCATCAAGAAATCCGTCTGCTTGTTTTCCTTCCACTATCATAAAAAACATAAAAAAAAACATGGTGTCTTTATTCACTTTCATCATTTCTCTGGCAAATTATTTAACAGCTATGTTACTTTTTTTGTGAGAGTAAAAAAGCGAAATAAAAAAGCGAAATAAAAAGTAAAAATGCGAATAAGCAAACTGCTCTTCTGCTGATAAGAGACAACTGTGCTCTTATGGACACCTTACAGGTCTTATAGATAAATTGTAAAGGTGCGACGCTGTCCTGAGTTTTGGATGGAAGGCCTTTTGTGCAAGTCTACCCTACTCTTCAGACTGGAACATGGCAGTCAGTATGGTGGTATTATAAATAACTTGAAATAAAAAGACTCCACAGTACCAGCTTCTTCTATTTGACGGCATTCAACGTAGAGCAATTCGAATTGTCAATGACCTGGCAATTACCAATCGGCTTGATTCCTTAGCATTGCGTAGAGATGTTGGGTCATCCTGTGTTCTCTACCGCATCTATTATGGGGAATGCTCGGAGGAGTTGTTTGGTTTAATTCCAGTCGCTGATTTCCACCTTCGGATATCGCGTCAGAGCTTAAGGTATCATGCCCATCATCTCGATGCGTGGCGATCTACAACTGTGCGATTCCGAAGACATTTTTTACCCCGTATAACACCTTTGTGGAATCAGTTACCAAGGGCGGTATTCCCAAACAATTATGACTTAGGGACCTTCAAGAAAAGAGTGTACTCATTCCTTAAAGGTCGGCAACGCATCTGTGGTACTCCTTGTGTTGCAGATGTCCGTGGGCGGAGGTGATCACTTTTCATCAGGTGACCCACTTGCTCGTTTGCCTCCTCTTCTATAAAAAAAAGACATGGTGCACTCCGGAAATGCTGTCAGAAGTGAAAACTTGAATATTAACGGTGTGCATTTTTGATATTTTAGAATGGTTAGTAAATAATTTGCACGAATTGCTTTAATTATCAGTATGAAAGTACTATCACTTATGCTCAAATATTATTTTCATATCATTAACCTGCGTTCAGCTTGACAAAGACTCGCTAAAGTAAGACTACGTGACAGCTAGGAGCGTTCGCCCGGCCATATTACCTGTATAACGAACATTGCTCGTCTACACATAAAGCTTATTTTCAAAGATGGAACAAAAAGAGCAATGTCTGTTGATATTATACGTGTTTGCTATCACATCGTCTTGTGATAATGTAATGGTAGTTATATTGCGGCGTATTATCCATTGCGAATACTATACTCTTCGGAAACATCTAAGCAATACAAAAACAGCAATGCATCTATGTTTTATTTTAGATCTAGCGCAAGCACCCTGCGCCGTCTTACGAATTTTCGTCTTATGAATCAGGTTAAATGTTTTTACCCATTCCAAAAAAGTGCGCAACGCCACTAAAGAAGTTTTCACTACAAAAATATTTGCTTGCGGAATTTATGCTTTAAGAAATTGTTACGAAAATTAAAAAATACCAATACATTTTACCACATTGTGGTTTGCAAATAACTAATGAAAACCATAAAAAGGAAGAGAACAGAGAAGGTGAAGCTGTTTGAAATACATGCGGCCTATTACACTAAATATGTCAATTGTGCGTTGCCACACTGAGCCTAGGTATTGAAGTCATTTGCGTAAGTAATTGGCAATAAACGAAAGCAGTTACAAAAGCACGTGGTCATAGGCAATCAACTATTTTTATCTCTCAAAATAATTGTTAAACTATTACAGTACAATGAATATTAGTTGTAAGTAAAAGCGCCTAGTACAGTGCTACCAACTTATTTGTTCAGTTGCTTGGTACAATGGTAGCTTCTGTTGTCTAGCGGTTCAGTTGTCGGATTTGACTGCATGAGGTCCCGGGTTCGATTCCTGAGTTGGTCCGGGCTCCCTTGCAGAATATATCATCTTCCTTTCTGCCGGGCAGCTCGTAAAATGCGAACATAGGCTTACTGTCACTTGCACCGTGACATCTGACTAGGTGGTAGATTTTGGTGGTGGACAGTGCTGGTGATTTTGGCGACAACTTAAAATTAGTTAAGTGATTGCGCAATAAAATTACCAACAGTGTCGCTAAAGAGACGTTTAGTGTTTCTTATTTAGATTTAGACTTAAATAATAGCGATATAAATAAAAAAACCTGAATAAAAAAAAATGTGTGAGTCTCATTTTCTGTGCTTACTCTTCGAACTGAGCACAGACCTCTTGCTAAAGAGTATTTTTATTCCTTGGCACAGACTAATAATAACACGTTGAACTGAAAGCGGAATTTTTCAATTTTGAACACCGAACAGAAAAGTTGCCGGCACTATAACTACATTTATTATGGACTTGACAGCTGTCAAATTCTAACAATTTATTGTCTTTTCCTAATATTTATACTCTTTCTGAAAATTTTGTTAACAACGTGTATTAATAACAACGCCCAATACTAATTTTACTAGAAAGAATCACATTTTAAGTTGCCCGCCCAAAAATCGAAGCCTGGACCTCAAGTAGTCAATGCCACCATCAGACCACTAGACCACAGATCACTACTTTTTATAGACAATAAAACGTTCAATACGCCAAGTTAAATATAAGTGACCTTGATTAAACAAAAGTGCGGTTGTCACTTACGCACAAGTGATATAATGTATCAGTCATGGCTATGACCAGTGACCACTTTTACTTTCCTATGTAGGGGGGCGTTTTGGTATATCGCCGTCGTTGGTAGCCACAGTACGAGTGCTGGCGCGAGGCAGACTCTCGTTTGTTTCGCCTGCTTTTTATCCAGCACGTGAGTGTAGTGAATAAATATTTAACCTTATTGGAGATAGAACAGGTAATATTCAACGTCGATACTTAGTGGAATTCCATTTTTTTTTAAATACTTGTACTTTCCAGAATATTTTTTATGTTAAATCTAAAAGCTGGTGTTTTTTTTTAACATGATCAGAACTTAATTGAAAATTAATACTAAGTAAATACTTTACTTTACTGCAGAAAACCGTCTTCGATTTCGTGCAATGTTAAAATGATATAAAATTTATATTCTGTTACACGATGTGATTGATGTGTACAAAAAACGATTATTTTTTGTTTCCTCTGGGTTTCCATTACCAGATCGAGACTTGTTGGCAATGGAACACCTCGATAAGGCGTTCTTTAAAATGTGAATCTCAAAAATCAATTTCTAGATAAAAAAGAATCGTTTCAGAAATGACAGAGAAATCGATTACTTAAAAAATATATGAGTCGAATTTATAACCACCTTTATTCGAAGTCATTTAAAAAGATAAAAAGTAAACAATACTAAATATTTGTTGACGTTTGTTTTTTGACGTTGACTGGATTTGTTTACATGTTTGTGTTTTTTTGGACGTCCCAATAAAGTAATACCATAGTTTATCTTTTGTATTTGGAGATAGGACACTAGAAAGTGACGCAGGCTACTTTTTAATTCGACCTCTAAACGGGTTCCCGTGAGGATATTAAAAATAATACGGGTACGTCGGCACAAAAAACTTCGATATTTAACTTTGAACTTATTAAAATACAAATCTTTGAGAATTAAAAAATAATCACTTGAATTTTTATTGACAATTGACATTGCAGTTGTTACTTGAGTATCAGGGAATTATTACAATGTCATGTCACATCTAAACATATATCTAAACTAGCAGTTTCACGCAGCTTCGTCTGCGTAACTTGGCTTCTACTGCACCGATTTTGATGAAACAAAGCCTATGTCACTCAGGGATAATGTAGCATTCTACAGGTGAAAGAATTTTTGAAATCGTTTCAGTAGTTTCGAAGCCTATTTATTTCAAACAAACAAACAAAAAATCAAACCTTTCCTCTTTATAATATTAGTATAGATATATTTCCTCACTTTTAGATTTAGATTAGATATGAGCTTAGTATATAATTTTTAATGTTGTACTTTTTCTTATTGTTTTATTTTTTCCTGAATGCTGACTATTTGGAAGAAATTCTTTATTAGTGATAAAACTGCCATTTGTATAAATTTCTTTAATAAAACAATAATTTATTAGGTAGTAGAGTTTGGCAGCGATTTGCCCGGATTGGTACCACAGCCTTAACTATTTCTAACGCCAAAACGTCAGCGCTTGCCGTTGACGTGTTCCAATTTGGAGGATAAGAAAGCCAGTAAAGTTACATTTGCTCGAGGTCTTACATCCAGCCTAAGGTTGGCAACGCACCATTACCACCTTTGGTGTCTCTAGGCGGCTTCATTTTTTTACCATCAGGAAATCCGTCTGCTTGTTTGCTTTCCAATTACATAAAAAAACTATGTTTTTTTGTAAAATAAAAACTTTCTATTATTACTTGAAATTTATATTAACTACAGATTAAATTTGATTTTAATATAAATTGATAAATAGTTTTTTTAATGACGAAATGCTTCTTTTTAATAAGTATTCTCCAACCATAAACTGTTTGTTTGTTGTTTTGAATTATCACACTAAACTATTAAAAACAAAAATTATAGTTAACGAAATCGTAGTAGGAACCGTAACACTTGAAACTCGATATCCTCTGCCTACCCCGCGTGGTACATGACGTGAAGATGTGTATGTATCATTATCGGAATCATGATCACTCTCTCTGCCAAGAGAAGAGAAACTGTTAGACGTGATGGTACGTAAATCATGACTTACGTATCGTCTCGTGTAAGTTACTTAAAATTGGGTCAATCTAATATAATAAATCACATTTGACAAATGTCAATCTCTATAAATACTTGTCAAAATAGAACATGAAACTGCATAATTTTGACATTAGTGTCGCAAATACTTTTTAAAATGAAAAGGTTAAGCATATCTGCAAAACTTATTTGATATAAAATTATTACACAGACACAGTGTCAAATTTCAATTAACTGTCAAATGTCATTTATTAAATTGTCCTGACTTTACTTGTAAGACCTTATTAAAAACATGATTAATGATAATATCGAAGTTAAAGTTTAGAATTATAGCAAAAACATTGTACCTAGGCATATAAGGTACACTAAATAAGTTTGGAAAGTACAATAATAAAGTATTTCAATTTGAATTAATTTGTAAAACCATTTAGGAATTGTAATACTGCAAAAAACTGAAGATATAATATTATATTATATATCATATTTTTCAAAAGGTAGCTCACGATCCAAAAAGTAATCCAAAAAGTGGTCTTAGACTTAGATTAATAATGCAAAGATCATGAAACAACTCGGCAACATCAGTATTGTGATAAAAAATGTAGGAGACCATCTCGGAACTATGACCTACTTTTCTTAAAAAATATATAGATGTTTTAGTTTTTGGCTAAGTAATCGGTAAGAAAACATGAAGTATTTTGTCGAAGGAGATTATCCCTTCTCTTTTTTATTTCAAAACTTGCACTTAAACTACAAAAAAATAAATCATCGTATTTTTTTTCTTTTGCTGTACTTTAAAATATAATGCATATTTTTTGCCCCTATTGAAAATAGTTTTATTAAAAGAACTAGCTGCGCCCCGCGGTTTCACCCGCGTAAGTCGCAATCCCGCGGGAACTCCGGGATAAAAAGTAGCCTATATGTTATTCTGGGTCTTCAGCTACCTACATACCAAATTTCATCGTAATCGGCTTTGTAGTTTTAGCGTGAAAGAGTAACAAACATCCATACATCCATACATACAAACTTTAGCATTTATAATATTAATAGGATATTATTTGAAGCTAACTTAGATCGTACTCAATAAAGTAATAAGTGTTAGTGATAACAATCAGTTACGCTCTAATTATGTTTTTATTAAAAAATATAATTTACTGTGTGTTGCCCGCGGCTACGCTTGCGTATTTAATTTATTTAGTTCCGCTGTGGTCTAGCGGTCCGGCGTCGGAGTTAACTTTTTGAGGTCCCGGGTTCGAACCCCGGGTCGGGCAGCAAAAAATTGGAAAAATCTGTATTTTCATTTTACAATAAAATTAAAGTTGCCCGGGACTGGATATGTTCCCGGTTGTCGATGTGCTTGCCACCTACCACATTGTGGGACTTAGTGCCTTCGGCTAGTCGTGGGTGCCCTGGTTGTGCCTCTGCCAACTTTTTCGGGATATGGGCGTGAAGATACTTACTTTTTTTTAGTTATTCTGAGGGTCAATCAAGCACACGGCTCTTCTTATGGTAACAGACAACCTAGGCCTATCTACACCATAGATGTTATAAGTGCGTCGCTGTCTATAGCCAGGATTTTAGGCCTATTGTGCAAGTCTACCTACCCTAACCTCTAAACATGATAGTCATTATGGTAGCAGAAATCTGTAGCTAGTAGGTTACGACCTTTTTAATTCTCACCTTTTAAGAGCTTCTGTACAGAAAGGGAAATAGTTTATTCTACTCAGCAGACCAAGACCAACACGGGGAAAAATGGAGACAAAACTTAGCCTATCAATCTCCAGTCTCTTATCTCCACACATAAAAGTGATACCATTACTTCGTTGTAAGTTAAAAAGAAAACACAAATACACTTCCGCATTTAAAATATTAGCATATATATATATATGCTATAATTTATTTTATTAGCATATATATATATATAATAGTACTGTATTCTGTTGGTAGTTTAACTTTAAGATAACTGGGTTCCAGGTTCGAATCCAGCGTGAATTAGTTATCAAGGTTATTTATACGATGAAAAAGCTAAGTAGAAATAAGGAACAGTAGTTTGCTGTTTCTTTATATAAGGTGTTGTATAAATGCATTCAAATCATTAATACAACCAGCAGTCTATTCATAAGTAATAACTGTTAATACTTACTAGTCTATTGCCTCTGTGGTCTAGCGGTCAGGTGTCGGACTTGACTTCTGGAGGTCCCGGGTTCGATCCCCGGTTCGGGCAGGAAAAAATTAGTAAATACATATTTACAATTTTCTAAAAAAAATAACGTTGCCCGGGATTGGATATGTGCCTGGTTGGCGATAGGCTTGCCACCTAACACATTGTGAGACTTAGTGTCTTCGGCTAGTCGTGGGTGTCCTGGTTGTGCCTCTGCCTACCCTTTTGGGGATATAGGCGTGAAGATACTTACTTTACTTTTTCTAAATAAATAAAACATTTTGCGGTGGAAAATTTTAAATATATTATTGTGCTACTACTAGTCGCATAAATTTAGTTAAAATTAAAAAGTGGTTCATCATTTTTGCGTAATGTATAATTTGGTCGTTTACTTAAAATATATTTTTGTCTTGCCGAAATTATGCTTTGTGTTTAATTTTAGCTACAAGAAATCTTAATTGAGTAAGATAACCTTATTTAAAGGTTACATTTAGAAGTTTTAGCTAGACAGACAGAAATGAAAATAAAATTTCTGTATTTTTTTTAATGGAATATCCACAAATCGCCCGTGTGGTTTGGCGGTTCAGGTGTTGGACTTGACTGCATGAGGTCCCGCGATCGAATCCCGGGTTGGGCAACAAAAAGAAAATTGGGTTTTTCCAATTTCCTAAAAAAACAAGACAATAAGCAATTTAAAACTCGTTATATCACTGCAAAAATTAATATTTTGGGAATTATAATATTTTTTTTCGACACTAAGTATCTTTACGCCCATATCCCCGAAGAGATGGGCAGAGGCACAACCAGGGCACCCACGACTAGCCGAAGTCACTAAGTCCCACAATGTGATATGTGGCAAGCCTATCGCCAACCGGGTATAAATCCAATCCCTACATTGTTTTATTATTAGAAAATTGAAAAAATCCAGGATCCAATCCGAATCCAGGACTACTACACGACAGTGGCGATCACATATTGGAGTGTAGAAACAAAACACTGTTTATTTTAAAACACTTATTTCATGTAACGCCCACTTTGATAACAGTTCTTTTGTAGCGCTCCCACTCCATCTTTCTCGTCAAAAATCTCATTAATATATTTGTTTCGCTTGGAGTTTAAAAAAATCGGGTTTTCGTACCTCCTCTCTAGGCTTCCAGCGCCCACAAGGGAACGACCTCTTTCGCCCACTTTGGGAGAGACTGTTTTAAAATAAGATTGGGTTTTATCTATATGAGAACTGTTTCACGATCATATGTACCGTTATTGCATTTACCATAAAACGTGCAAAAAGATTTTATTGAGTTAGTGGAACTGACCTTCCTAAATTTCTCTTTGGCAAATTCACAACATATTTTCTACTTATACATTATTCAAACGCTATGTGGTATTTTTTTATCAAGTTGCATAACTTGCAGTAGTTTTTTCAATTTTATTTTTAATAGTGTCATTTTTTAATCCCCGACGTAAAAGTGGCACCCCGAGGGGTATGTGTGTGTATGCGTGTGCGTGTGCATGCGCGCGTGTTTGTGTGTGTGTGTGTATAAATTGCAGTAGATTTTTCAATTTTCATTTTCAATAATGCCTTTTTTTAACCCCCGCGCAAGGTGTGTGTTTGTCATGCGTGTGCGTGTGCGTGCGTACGTGTTTGGGTGTGTGTAGGTTTGTTGCATCGTAGCTCTTCAACCGGTATACGGATTTTAATGCGGTTTTTTTATGATCACAAAAAAAGTAAGTTGGATGTATTAAGTGTCTGTCTGTGGCATCATAACTTTTTAAAAGGATTTTTTCATTAAAATTTTTATTTTATGATTATTCTTACAATGATATAATCAACGACGATATATTGTTGTTTGATTTTATTAAAAAAAAGTATCTTCACGCTCATATCCCCGAAGCGGTAGGCAGAGGCACAACCAGGGCACCCATTACTAGCCAAAGCCACATATCCTATCCCGAGCAACATTTTTTTATTTGAAAATTGAAAAAACTCAATTTTTTTGTTGCTCGACTCGGGATTCGAACCCGCTACCTCATGCCAAGAGTCCAGTCCAATAGTCCAGATATATAATCAACAATGATTAATTATGTTAATGTTTATGCAATCACAAAATAATCAAAATTAGTGAAGTTTATAGGCGTGAGTTTCATTCATTGAAAATCAAGTAGACATAAATGAGGCCGTATCAAAGGACCATGATCGAAATATCAACATATACCACTTATAACATAAACAATAGCTCATTGTGTAATAAATTGCCATTTCTGTGTATACCAACACCACAAGAACAATGACTATAGCTAATGAAGGGAGGAAGTTATTACAAAGCTATACTACGTCACAGATGTACCTAATACCTTAATAATATTTGACGTCTCTATAATTTTCACTGCTTAGACATGTAGGGCAAAGCTACCAATTTATAAACATTTTAGGGGCAATTCTACTAAGTACATCACAAACGTATAATATCTCCATTTAACTGGTCAAAATTTTTGGACATTATTGTGTCACTTTGTACAGTTGTACAATTGTACACATTGCTTACTTTATAAACATTTTAAGGGCAAATCTAAATATCACATTACAAATATATTTATATTTTACCTATATGGTGCTAAATTTTAACTATACAAAAACGTACGGCGAAATTATTAATTAATTTACATACATTTTAGGGGCTATGCTAATATGTACATTGCTGATTTACTGAGAGTCATTGACTCTATAGCTAATGAAGGGCGGAAGTTATTACAAAGCTATACCACTTCACAGACGTACCTTATAACTTAATAATGTAAGACGACTCTGCAATTTTCACTGCTTGGAAATATAGGGCAAAGCTATATCAATTTATAACCGTTTTAGGGTCAATTCTAATAAGTACATTACAAGCGTATAATATCTCCATTTGACTGTTCAAAATTTTTGGACATTGCTTACTTTATAAACATTTTATGGGCAAAACTAATTTGCACATTACAAACGTATTTATATTTTACCTTCATGGTACTAAACTTTGACCGTAGAAAAATATAGGGCGTAATTATTAAATATTTTAAATACATTTTAGGGACAATGCTAATGTGCACATTGCAGATATAATTACTTTCGTCTCCACGTGCGCGTTTGACTGTTTAAACACTTAGAATAAGACCTTTAACGAACAAAAAATTTAATTGCTTTAATTTTACGCCCATATATTTGAAAGGCCAGGCAGCAACACGATTAGCCGAAGATATTTTGTCCAACAAAATAATAGATGACAAACCAATCGCCAACTTGATACCTAATCCCAAACATTTTTTTTAATAATTGAAAAAACCGTCTCGGGAACCCATGTTGTGAACACCGGGCCACTAGGCCACAGAAAGCACAGGCAATAAAATATGTAAGTTAATTCGGATTAAGGTTAAAGTGTCACAAATGTTTACAATGTTGAATGTTTAATAACTGAGAGAAACTATCACCTATCAAATTAAATATTACAAACTGATATAACTATCCTTATAGTGTTCACAAGATCTAAGGTTTTTAATCACATTTAAATAACATGGGGCAACTTCATTACTTAATGTGTACTCTTTAACAACTTTATCTATTAAAAAAACTGCATCAAAATCCGTCGCGTAGTTTTAAAGATTTAAGCATACAAAGGACATAGGGATATAAGAAGCGACTTTGTTTTATACTGTGTAGTGATTTTAGGGACAACATTATTAAGTCTGATTTGATTCACAAAATGGCGCGGGCTTCTTTGCAGACTAGACCATCCTTCCTGACAGGCACCTCGTAAAAGGCGAGAATAGGCTTACCGTCACTAACACCGTGACATCTGACTGGGTGGTAGAGTTTCGCAGCTACTCACAAGGACTGGCACCACCGCCTTATCTATTTCTGCCGCGATAACGTCATGTCGTGTTCCGGTTTGGAGGGTAAGGTAGCCGATAAACTTACTTTTGCTCGAGGCCTAACATTCTCCTAACGGCCTCAGGTTGGCAACGCACCATTACCACCTTTGGTGTCTGTAGGCGGCGTGAATTTCTTACCACCAGGAAATCCGTCTGCTTGTTTGCGTTCCAATATTATAAAAAAAATATGCTAAATATTTCTTTTGTACGTTACGGCTTTGACAAGCTATTTTTCTATTGAGTATATGGCCGTATTAAGAATTAGTTATTTGAGAAAAAACCTATCTCCACTCCTACGCTACTATAAATTTTCTATAAAGTACTAGCGGTCCGCCCCGGCTTCGCACGGGTATGAAATATACATATAAGCCTTCCTCTTTAAACACTTTATCTATAAAAAAAACCCATCAAAATCCGTTACGTAGTTTTAAAGATTTAAGCATACAAAAGACACAGGGATACAGGAAGCGACTTTATTTTATACTATGTAGTGATTTTAGGGGCAACATTATTAAGTCTGATACACAAAAACGGATAAAATATTTAATGTTTTATTGTAATGTAATTTATTTTTGTTGATTATATGGGCCGTTTTTATAATAATAGATACATTATTAAGAATTAGTTATTAGAGAAAAACTATCTTCACTCCTACGCTAATGTAAATGTTCTTTATAAGATTAGCCTAGAAGTGTATACAGAATGTGTGTGACTGGGTTTGATCGATTTTAATATTAACAATTATTAAGAATTAGTTATGTTAAAAAACTATCCTCACTCCTACGCTACTATAAATTTTCTATAAAGTATTAGCCCAGAAGTGTATACAGAATGTGTGTGACTGAGTTTGATCGATTGCATGTTTCAAAAGACATCAATTGTTACATGAATTCGACTTGGTTTGTTTTGTAGCACTTGTTCTCATGTACGTATGTAGAACACCGTGAATGCTCAGACCAGTGGTTCTCAAACGGTAAAAATAATTTTTACTATTCACAAATAGACTTTGTGCTCTAGCAGTGCGGCATTAGACTTGACTTTTGAAGGTCCCGGGCTCGATGCCCGATGAATATAAAAAAAAGGAATATGTGTTTTTTCAATTTTCTAATAAATGACGTTGTCCAAGATTGAGTATGTACGCGATAAGCGAATACGCTTGCCACCTATCACATTGTGAACTTAGTATCTTTGGCTAGTCGTGAGTACCCTGGTTGTGCCTCTGACATTCTCTTCGGGGATATGGGCGTGAAGATACTACATTATACATAAATAGCCTCTGTGATCATCAGTCTAGGTCATGTTAAGCTTATGTAGAACACCGTGAATGCTCAGACCAGTGGTTCTCAAACAGTAAAAATATTTTTTGCTATTCTCAAATAGGCTTTGTGCTCTAGCAGTCCGGCGTTATACTTGCCTAATATGTGAAACACTGCTGGTACACCTGATCTGGTCTGGTGATGGAGCTCGAAGTAGGAGATGTAACTGCTGGAATGCCTTTGATAAACCCATCGAGTGCGAACTCGTTTCTCATCGGACTTGACTTTTTGAGGTCCCTCTTCGATGCCCGGATCCGGCAACAAAAAAAGGAATATGTGTTTTTTCAATTTTCTAATAAATAACGTTGCCCGAGATTGAGTATGTACGCGATAAGCGATAGGCTTGTACCTATCACATTGTGAACTTAGGATAGTCGTGGGTACCCTGGTTGTGCCTCTGCATGCCTCTTCTAGGATATGGGCGTAAAGATGCTATCCTATACACGAACAGCCTCTGTGGTCTAGCAGTCCAGGTGTTGGTCTTGATTCCTAAAATGTTTTGCGGTTAATGACGTTAATTTTTGGTTAGGTAAGTTATTTTGCATTACGTTCCATAGCCCTGAAAATACTGGAAAAGCGAAACCTATTCCACTGCTTTGGTATTCTATAATTTTTTAATATAAATTAAAACAGTGCAAGTGTATTTATACATTAAATAATAATGTAATGGAGTTTTACCAAAGATGAAAACAGTTCAATATAGAAAATGTAAACTAGGGTGCCTGGTCTCGAACTATCTGTAGATCAAACTTCATTAAAATCGACCCAGCGGTTAAGCCCGGAAAGCGTAATAGACAAACAAAATTAATGAGACAGACTGACAGACTTTGCATTAATAAGGTATGGATTAAAGATATATAACTCTGTTTCCTGTAGGTATAGTTAATATATTATGTATTTAGAGTAACAATATTATTAAATATGAATTACACAATTGACACGACTCTATATTTTTAATAATGAAAACTAAATATTTATGAAAATAATGTTTAATACCTTATTTTTATACCTAATTATAAAACTTAATTTAATTTCACGACTCAGTGATTTTAATTGTTGCAACGTAATGCATTTAATAAAAATATTATAAGCTGTTTACTTCCTCAATAAACTTTCACCCTCCATTACAGTCCTTTGGGGGTTGATGTTTAGAAAAATAGTAGCCTATATTCAAACTCGGGTTTTTAGCTATTTGCATATCAAATATAAAATTGGCCCCGCGGTTTAGATGATTAAGCGTAATGGACAAACAGATAGGCTTTTGCGTTTGTACACCTCTAACAATATATTATGTAAAAGAAATGTATAATATATCTATATATAAATCGTGATATCTGGCACTCGACACTCTCTGCCTGCCCCATAAGGGACTTGTTTTGAAGATATGTATGTATATATGTAAAAGAACTAGCGGCCCGCCTCGGCTACGCACGATTATGAAATATACATGTAAACTTTCCTATTTAATCACTTTATCTATTACAAAAGCCGCATCAAAATCCGTTTGGTAGTTTTAAAGATTTAAGCATGCAAAGGGACATAGGAACAGAGGGATCGACTTTGTTTTATACTATGTAGTGAAGCCGTGTTAACTACACTGTATAAAACTCAAGAAACGCTGAACAGATTTGGCTGCAAATTAATGGGGAGGTAGTTTAAAACCAGGAAAAAGACTAGAAAAAACAACATTTTAATTTTTCCATGCAAAATAAAAGGGTATAACAAAGTTGAAGGATCACCTATTATTAGTATCAGATTTAATTATCTATGCCTGCCTTTCTGCCAGGCAGCTCGTAAGAGGTGAGCATAGGCTTTCTGTCACTAACACCGTGACATCATACTAGGTTGTAGAGTTTCGCAGCGACTCGTCCGGATTGGTTCCAACACCTTACCTATTCCTGCCGCTATAACGTCAATGCTTGGCGTTGATGTGTTCCAATTCGGAGGGTACTGTAGCCGGTAAACTTACTTTCGCTCTAGGCCTAATATCCCGGCCTCAGATTGCCAGCGCACCATTACAACCTTTGGTGTAGGCTTGAATTTCTTAACACCAGGAAATCCATCTGCTTGTTTGCCTTCCACTATCATAAAAAAATGGGTTCCCGAAGATAACTTTCATGCGAAGAAGCGGAAAATAATAAGATGTCTATTAGCACATTAGTAAAGAAAACGAATGTGACAACCCTGCAAGAATAGGAACGATTTTTTCATGCCTCGAGCTTAGTCACAAAAAAAATGTATCTAACTTAATTTAAAGTAAAAAGTCCGCCGTCGCCGGTGTCTTAACAAATGATTGATATTAATCAAAAAGAGTAATCGTATGTTGTCATTAAAATGATAAATTAATATATGAGAATTGATTTCATTACATAACGTCAGCTTTTTGTAATTTACCAACGTTACATCATTTATTGCTAAGTCAAAAAAGGTTGATACTAAATTATATTTATAACACTCTGTCTAGCTCCGCAGTTTTACAACTTTTATTGAATGAATATATGTTTATACTGACCGACAAAATATGATTTATAGCTTTGGAAATACCTAGATTTTATAGATCATTGGGTAAGACCGAAATGTCAACTGTTACTATGACTAAAATAAGCAGTCCCAGTATGCGCTCGTAGAGTAGTTTGCTCTTCCAACATATATGTTTTTAAATCGACGAAAGCATATGAAAACAAGAAGTTAAACTTCTTTGGCGTAACAATCCAAAAATACCAAATAATAACACAACGCATACATACATAAATAGCATGCAACAATAATTAAAAATCATAAAATGTAATTGAAAATAAAAAGGTTCGCAACTACCTTCAGGGTGTTGCTTTTGACTATCACATTTATCTGTGGGTGTGCGCGCGCATCGTAAAATTCACTCTCATCATTTTTCCCAATCGCGCCAAAAGAAGTGTAACTTCAAAAGCACTCTTTCAAAATTGACAAAACTCTTATCCCCATCCTCTGAGTATCTAGGTACGTACCACACAAAGTAGTTAAATAAAAAATTGGTCATAAATAACCAAAACTTTTTTGACGATAAAATTGACATGATTGTCACTTTTGACAGATGACAAAACGCATTTTTACGTTGAACGCGTTAAATTTGACGGTGAAATTCAGCCTTCGTCGTTTTTTTATGAATATTCTGTTTAATATCTACAGAATGTTTCTACGAAATCTAAAAGTAATTATTTATTTAGGTTTTGGCATTTACGTTAGTATTTTGGCATTAGTCAAGTAGAAATTTGTATCAATTTTCATCAAATTTAATAAAATCGGCATTCAATAATAATTATTTTTAAGTCGTCAAGAAGTCATGCCAGGGTCTCGGGTAAAGCAGTGGTCTCATCACTCAAGCTCATGTAGTGAGATTTGGAGGGAACGAGGAAATACACGATACGCTAATTTCTTCATGATCATTTTGTGTGTGCATTTTCACTGAACAAAATTGTACAAAATGCCACCAAATTTGACTAATTTCACTCAATATCAACACGAAATTCAATAATTATAAAAAAAAACTTCGACCATCTTTTCTCTTGATAGCGCTAAAACCTCTAAAAGTAGTTATTTTGTCTCTAATTTTGTCTACAAAACCTAAAAATCGAATTTCAATATTCGAGGTATCAAATATTGACTTCGTTTATGTATTACCTAAGTAGAAAACATTTGTCATAGAGCGATATGTGTCTATGTTGCATATTTAACACACATAGTTAGTAGCAACCGTTTCATTGTTTTAAAGATGTACAGCGAATTACAAGCCTTTATGAGTTCTCTTAACTTTCATTTTAGCTTGCACGTCGATGGCATTCGGATAATTATCGTTATATGTCTTTGACATTTTCCATCGTCGACGTTATTAAAACTCAACTTCAAAATATTTAAAGTTTTAAATGAAGCAACACTTGTATAGTAGTACTATTTAAATTATGCGCTTCGGCTATATTCGTGAAGCTTCGGAAATTCGAATGTATTTTGTTGTTATGACATAATTAATAATTTCGCTTAAATTTAGATTAGGTCAGGCAATTTAAAAATAAAAGTATAAAGTGTAAGAAGTGTAAAGACTAAGCGCACTATTTACTCGTAAATAGTAGTACTATAGTAGTGTTGCTTATAATTTAGAAACCTATAAATAGACTAGCGATTTTGCTTTTTACAGCATCATCATAAAAAATTTAAATATGTTTTATACATAAACTCCCGTTTTATTAGAGAGTGCGCTTTCTGTACATTAATACTGTTCTTATTCCACTACAACGATTCGCGAGTTAGTATTTAAAATTAGACTGGTTTTAGTCTGCCTATTACCGGCCAATATGTATGAATGTTGACGAGTAACGACTACTGGTCAGCACTGACGATCGTCAACGTGCCGTTAAAACATTACACGTTAAACTGTCAGCACCAATGCAGATGGCCAGGGTGAATCTAAAACTAGCCTTATGTAACGCTATGATACTCGTATTATCGCTCCAACAAGCCTAAATGAGTAACTGTATTCATAGTAAAATTAATTGCAATGGGTTAAATGTCAACTAAGGTCTGTACTAAACTCTAACACTGGTCACTGACCGTAAATATTACATAAGTAACGAATGAAACCAAAAGCGTAGTTTTTCTAACAAAGATTTGTATACAGTTATAATTTATGCAGTAAATGTGGTTCGTGGTATAAGGCGAGGTGAGCGTATATGTATTTTGAATAATCAGGAAATCCGCCTGTTTGTATACATTCGAATCTTACAACAAGACATGTTGGCAACGCATGTCGATATTTGTTAAGTTTTTATGTTTTGGAATGAAGTTCTTTACGGCAGGCTTGGGCGAGAAAAAGATTTTGATGCGCGACCGAACTGAAAAAATGTAATAGTAAAAACCGAAAAAAAAAAACCTTGAGAAAAAACCGTAAGTAAAAGTCCGTGGAATAAAACCGTTAAATGAGACGTGCGCAAGCGCGACAGTCGTATACACAAGCGTGTGAGTATAATACCTTTCTCTTTCTCTCTCACTTTACCCCGCCGATGCATAGTATATACTCATGAATTGTGTCGATTCTACACTAGCCGAAGGAACTTCGTTCCTACCTGGTGTTAAACGACACCACATTTATATTTAAACTGAGATGTCATGCAGAAAATTTAGAAATTTTGTCTCTTAGTTTGCTTTTATTTAAAAAACTAGCTTCCGCCCGCGACTCCGTCCTCGCGCATGTCCGTCTTCGCGTGATAAAACTGAAAAATTAAGATTTTTTTCTACGTATTTTTTCAGGATAAAAAGCGTCCCATTTTATGCCCAGGATAATAAGGTATAATTATACCAAGTTTCATCGAAACCGAACCGTTAGTTTTCACGTGATGGCTGAACATACAGACAGACAGGCAAAAATTTTTAATCACAAATTTTGGTTTGGTATCGATCCAGTAACACTCCCCTGCTATTTATTTTTTTAATATTTTCAATGTCTGTACATTTTTTTTTGTATTGACCCTTCTACAGATTTATAATATGTATAGATTACAAATACAACTTTTAGAATATAAAACGAAATAAGAATAATTTGTCTTTATATTACTAATACTTAATCTAGCCAGGAATTAATCAATGTCCTATAATGTGCACTAACAGAATTTTGTATTAGGTCTCTACGTGCTCGTTATATTAAGAAATAGCTTTCTCTAAAGTACGATACATTACATTATTTTAAGAAGATTTTTCACCTCAAACACGAATTGAATCCTTAACTTTCCTCTTTCTATAAATAGAAGTCTCACTACCTCAACTAGTAAAACATTAACGACACAAATGTATGTGTCTTGTGACTTTTTTTATAAAAATATAATAAAATTAATTCGCCGTTTATGTATAAAATTATTAACGATATATCTCAATGGTAATTGATATTTAAAGTTAAACAGACCTAATATATTTTTTATGTATGTTAATCCTTTGTCTGTCATTTTTAAACCGCTTTCAAAAAAACTTTTTTTAATCGAAAAAACTATTGAAATAGGTAGTCCGTTTTCCACCAAGCGTGGATCTAATGATGGAATATTTATAAATTAAGAAAAATACCTAAATTTTGTATTTTCTAAAAAAATCGAGAATTAAAACAAAAGGGAATAATAATTCAATTCTCAGGGGGTCCAAATGCCTAATTTAAAAAGTGTCTTCACGCCCGTATCGCTGTTAAGGTAGGCAGAGATACAACCCGTACACTGACGACTGGCCGAAGACAATAAGTCCCACAATGTGATAACCTATCGTCTAATTAACTTTTTAAAATTTATCTTTCTAAGAGTAAGAAACATGAAACATGATAATTAAGAGCACTGAGCTATTGCTGTCGCAACAGGTGAGTGATTTAAATCAGGCAAGCTGTTCCATTGTAATCTTCCATCTGGTTACGGCTGGCTGCACAGTTAAGATTATTTTAGACTACCATTTTGGGTAATAAGGTCGTCACGTCCAGACATTTAAAAAATTTTAATACATTTCCTAAGGCTACAACTTAAGTATTTTGAAAGTATTGAAGGGGGTCTGATATTTCGTTTGTTTAATGTACTATTAGTTTATTATTTTTGTACATTTAATAATAATAACATAAGTACGGAAATTTTAAAAAGGCATGCTTATCTCTAAAAGACATTCAGCAAACACATAGTAGAGATCATGTTTATTAATAAGGAATGTAGAATGTACAAAGTACAATGCAAAGACTTACTGAATTTAAAAAAATGGGTTCGTGTACTTAATGTACGCGCGTACGAACTTAAACCTACTTGAAAAAATAATAAAAATGCTGTAACGAAAAATTAATAAATCGCACTTGTATATAATTAAAACAGGTGTGAATGCAGAAACATGTTTCTAAAGCAGGCAACTTCATGATATTACTTTTGTGTGACGGATCTTAAAATTTCACTCTCATCATTTTTTCATAACGCGCCTAAAGAAGTTTAGCTTAAAAAATCAAACACAAACTAAATTACTTTAACCAGTGCGGCTTTAAATTGATCATTTCAAGTAGTCTTCGCATCATGGATGGATCAATTTTGCTAATTATCCCTTTTTTGCGTTAGTTATTGTCTTGAGATGGTACTTAATAACAGCAAATCCGGGAAATTGGGAAAAATAATGCTTATTTTTTTTAATGCAAACTGTTAGTAGCTATTAATGACAAATGATATAAAGATCGCCGGGTCGGCTAGTTACTTACAAACATGTCCCATAACAACCCTGTTGAAAACTGCCAATGTGATAATGTCCTGAATATTTTGCCAAAACCAACTTCAGTTAGAACACTGAACAGTTGCTGTTTAAAGTTTTTTTAACATACAAACTGTTAGTAGCTGCTAATGTCAAATGATATAAGTTCGCCAGGTCGGCTAATTACTTACAAAACTGCCCTCTAACAGCTCTGTTGCAAACTGCCAATGATTGAATGCCCCAAATATTCTGCACAAAACCAAGTTCAGCCATATCAATTGTTTAAAGTTTTTTGTTAAATTAAGAAAATAATTCCCAAGAATCGTAACAGAATCGTAAACAGAATAAGTAATACTAAGGTACTACTACGAAAATAACGAAACAAATGTCAATTTAGATACATATCTAAATAAGTGAACCAACGGCTCTTTTGGAACCGTGATAACTACATTTTGCAACTATTAATCTACCTATATAGTTAGTAGCTATTAATGACAAATGATATAAAGATCGCCGGGTCGGCTAGTTACTTACAAAAATGTCCCATAACAACCCTGTTGAAAACTGCCAATGTTATAATGTCCTGAATATTTTGCCAAAACCAACTTCAGTTAGAACAGTTGTTGTTTAAAGTTTTTTTAACATACAAACTGTTAGTAGCTGCTAATGTCAAATGATATAAGTTCGCCAGGTCGGCTAATTACTTACGAAAATGCCCTCTAACAGCTCTGTTGCAAACTGCCAATGATTGAATGCCCCAAATCTTCAGCACATAACCAAGTTCAGCCATAACAATTGTACAAAAGTTTTTTGCTAAATTAAGAAAATAATTCCCAAGAATCGTAAAAAGTAAGTTAAGTTGTGTAATAAATACTACCAACAGAATAATTAATACTGAGGTACTACTATGAAAATAACGAAACAAATGTCAATTTAGATACATATCTAAATAAGTGAACCAACGGCTCTTTTGGAACCGTGATAACTACATTTTGCAACTATTTGACAGTTGAAAGGTTTGTTTAAGACGGTGTTTTATCGCAAGTGTTATGTGTTTATTAGTTTAGAAATATTTTGTCTTTCTCTGGATTAAAAAAACTAAAACTTTTAAATAGGCATCTACTTCAAAAAGACTAAAACCTATGTCACTATACAGCCTCCAAATTATCTCCACATTCGCTTCACATTAAAAATTTAAGACCTAAAACTAATTTGCACCCAATCGAACAACTCTAACACATGTTCTATTAGAGTCGTTCGATTGGGTGCAAATTGGAATAGAAAATCTATTGGAGTTGTTCGATTGGGTGTAAATTGGTTTTGAGGTTTAATTTTTTAATGAGAAATGAATGTCGAACGGCTCTAATAGATGTTCTATTGGAGTCGTTCGATTGGGTGCAAATCGGAAAAGAACATCTATTAGAGTCGTTAAATTGGGTGCAAATAGATTTTAAGGCTTAACTTTTTAATGTGGAACGAATGTCGAATAACTCTATTAGATGTTCTATTGGAGTCGTTCGATTGGTTGCTAATTGGTTTTAACCTCCTGGATTCCAGAAATAATAATTTTCAATATAATATAAAAATGAAGTTTTACGGTACATTATGAATGTTTAAATGCCAAAAAATATATAACCATTTAAATTTAGATTTTATTAACTTCATGTATATATGACACTAGTTCTCAATAAGTATTTAGTACTTACACTTATGCCATTTGTATATTACACTGGAATTGTACTTATTAATAAAAAGATCAATAATTATAAAAAGGAAGTTTTAAATTGTCTATGTAATATAGATATGACGCTAGCATCCAGGTGGTTAAGGCTTAAATTTTTAGTGTGGAACGAATGTTGAACGACTCTAATAGATGTTCTATTGGAGTCGTTCGATTGGTTGCTAATTGGTTTTAATGCTTAAATTTTTAATGTGGAACGAATGTCGAACGACTCTAATAGAGGTTCTATTGGAGTCGTTCGATTGGGTGCAAAATTTTTTCAAGTTACTTAGATTTGCTCATTAGAGTATAATTTTCCTTGACCTCGATATAAAATACTATGAAGAAGTGGTAAATCTAGGCCGTGACCATGTGAAGAGATACAAAACTAGTTATTGACGGTGGCTCTTTCGTATTTGAGATTTTAGGAAAAACTACTTTTGTCCTTCTCCATGGTCTAATATTATACGCAAAGAAATATAAAAACCGGTTTATCCGTTTTCACGTGTTTATGGGAATACTTTCATATTTGTATCATTATGTCATAATAAGGAACAATAAAAACTAACAATATAACTGACATGTAATAAAAAAATGTACGTTTTGAACATGTGTTTTGTGATAATCGGTCCTTATATTATTTCTTATATTGTTTGCTCGGGTGCTATCAGAAGGTCAGGAAGGTCAGAAGGGACAGAAGTCTCCGAAACCGGGTCTTTGTATGAAAAGGGTAATTAATGAATGTGGAGAAAGCCAGGCAGGTCTGCCATGATCGTGATGTTTGGTATTCGATACTCTCTGCCTACTCTGTAAGGGACTTGGCGTGAAGATATGTATGTATATCTTATTGACTTGTATGTCAATAATTTTAAAATGAGTGTCTCCAAAACCGGCGTGTTTATGTGAAAAGGATAATGAATGTAGAGGAAGCCACGCATGTCAGCCAGGATCGTGAGATTTGGCACTCGATATTCTCTGCCTACCTCGTAAGGGACTTAGCGTGAATATACGTATGTATATTATTTTCTTCTTCTCAAATGATCAACATGTTCAAAAATTCAATGATAAATTCATACAGAGAAAACAAAAATGATTTCTTGACTATGACTAATATTATATTATGCATGCTATTTTCGGGTTAACATGATACTTATTATTATAGCATGTGTTATGTTTACGTAACTCTCAAATAGTTTCTCTATCCGTAAAGCGTAAAACGGATTTCATTTAAAAATGAATGGTTGTTTATAAATTCAAGTGTTTGTAGTATAGAAAATAAATCTTATTTTAATTGTTTCGCTAAATAATGAAAAAATGTAGACTATTTACACAATGCACTAATTTAGATGACCTCGGTAGCCGAGGGGTTAAAGTACTCAATACTGTCAATTTGTCAATTTATTACCGGTTTTGAGCAAAATCTGAAATAATAGTTGAGTATGAATATGAGGAATCACACTCAGTTGAGTATAAGAAATTTAAAAAAAAAAGTATCTTCACGTCCATATCCCCGAAAAGGTAGGCAGAGACATAACCAGGGCACCCACGACTAGCCGAAGATACTAAGTCCCACAATGTGATAGGTGGCAAGCCTATCGCCAACCGGGCACATATCCTATCCCGAGCAACATTTTTTTTATTAGAAAATTAGAAAAACCCAATTTTCTTTTTGTGGACCGACCCTGGATTCGAGCCCGGGACCTCATGCAGTCAAGTCCAACAACTGAGCCGCTAGACCACAGAGGCGATAAATTTTATCTTGTTGAAATCCTTTAGCAAACGATTTGATTGTTTTAAGATCCAGTCCTCACATGGTTAAAAAAAAACGGAGTGCATGTTTTTTTAGAAAATATTACACACCTACATTAATTCTCTAAAATTTTAAAATAACTAAAAAGAAAGCAATATTTTATAATATTTTATTGTATGAGTTTATCAAATGAGTTGAGCTTATCAAAACTGTTACATATTATTTTATGCCATATGTAAATTATATGAGTTACATTTATTAAAATACGTTTTATCTAAAATTATGATACCACATTATTAAATTATATTACATCAAATAATGTTATCATTTCATTTCAAATATAAATAAATTAATTAATCAGTAATATTCTGTTATACATAATTTATAAATAATTATAATTGACAGATAAATTTGTCATATTTTAACACAACTAAGATATAAAATAGATCGTAACACATCTAAATAAATAAATTCATGAATATTTAAAATTATTTTATTACCTTTTTTTATTTAAAAATTCATTGATGTTATAAAAAACATTGTTCCATAACCAACGTGATGACTTTTTTAAATTTATTAAATGTCAAACTTTTAAAACTTTGTATAATAGTAATTGTAAATAGTAATTATAAATAGTAATTGACTTTAATAGAATCATGTCACGACATGAATATAAAAAAAGTATTTTCACGCCCATATCCCCGAATAGGTTGGCAGAGGCACATCCAGGACACCCGCGACTAACCGAAGATACTAAGTCCCACAATGTGATAGGTTGCAAATCTATCGCCAACCGGGCATATCCCGAGCAACATTTTTTTTTAAATAATTGGAAAAACTTATTTTTTTTTGTTGCCGAAACCGGGATTCGAACTCGGGACCTCATTCAGTCAACCGCTAGACCACAGAGGTGACATGAATGTATTACCTCATAGTTAGACTAATTTAGGGCAGTAGTCGCTAAAATATCGAATGTTTTTAACCATTGACCAGTGACCGTAATTACCATTATACAAGATTTTAAAAAGTTCCTTAATACGGCAATGTAGGTATAATAAATGTTTTAGGAATTACAGGTTTGATAATTATAGTTAAGGGTCCATGTATAATTTAAAGGTCGGCAACGCATTTGTGATACTCCTGGTGTTGCGGATGTTCGTGGGCGGCGGTGATCACTTTCCATCAGGTGACCCACTTACTCGTTTGCCTCCTCTTATATATAAAAAAAAAATGTATGTTAAAATACGTCAGTAATATAATGTTTTTTTCATACAAAATAATCATGGATCTTGGTGACAAAAACACACAATATTAACATTAATATGTTTTTTTATGAGCATGCTGCTTTTTTAAGAGTAGTGTTTCCAAAACACGTTTCGTTTCACTTTGCTCGATAGATAAAAATCAATCGATTGACACTATATTTAACATACACACAGATAAGTATTATACCTAAAAGATAATCGTTTCAGTTTTTATATTTTATTCAAATAACTTTCACAGTGTCAAAAATAATGATTTGTCGCTTAAGACTTTTAGAGCGCAATTATTTCATAGTAATCATGGAACAAGGGAGTGCGGTTTAAATAACGACATTTTTTTTAAATGAATACAAAGGTACATACCAGTCTACTACTAAAGCTACCTACACACTACAAACTGTTTATCACTGTCATGTTTCATGGCTAGTGGTTGGATATCATTTTAACTAGCAAACGGGGGCTAATATCTGGTCATACTACATATCTTATCTATATTAACTTTAACATAAAGTAAACGATTATCTATATAATTATATTTCAATTCTTTATTTATGTTTTACAATTAGTAATACTGTGTATTTAAGTTAGATAATGAGATAGTGTCTATAGTAGGGGAGTCCCCCATGTTGGTCCGGGCTCCTTTGTAGAATAGACCATCTGCCTTCCTGTGCTAGGCAGCTCGTAAAAGGCGAGCATATGCTTATCATCACTAACACCGTGACATCTGACTAGGTGGTAGAGTTTCGCAGCGACTCGCCCGGATTGGTACCACCGCCTTACCTATTCCTGCCGCCATAACGTCATGATGTGTCCGTAAGGTAGCCGGTAAACTTACTTTTGCTCGAGGCCTAACATCCTGACCTCAGGTTGGCAACGCACCATTACCACCTTTGGTGTCTCTAGGCGGCGTGAATTTCTTACCATCAGGAAATCCGTCTGCTTGTTTGCCTTCCTATAATATAAAAATAAAAAAATCTCTGATTGCTGAAATATGCCAATCAGACGCTTTGCCGTTTTGGACAGTGAACTCATATGACTTGGTTTTTGTAGTTTCTGACCCTCCAACATCAGTACATTTTGTTCAAATCATCAGAAAATTTAAACACGAATTTTTTGGTATGCGATAAACTTCCCATATTTTAATCTGTCATGTGCAATTAAATTTTCAAGTCAAATATAATTAGATGGATTACCAGACTCGCTTGCCTCTGTTTAGTGATTTTTTACATTATGGAGGTGTTTAACCATGGTACAGGGTATCTTCCATATCTTAATCTGACGCGCCTGAGTTACTGCAAAAATCCCCTCTTGGGCTCCCTTATTACTAGAAAAGTCAACGACCTTGAAAACCAAAACAAAAAAGCAACAGGTAATAACTAGTAAGCTTGTAATTAATAGTTTGAAATGTATAATTTACAATCAGTTAAAAGATAGCCTTGCAGATATAAAATTAATGCGGAAACAAATTCAGGGGTCGAAGTGTCGTTTTGACATTGTCTGTGACTGTCTGCGTCTGCATGTGCTATACGTCCTTGCTTTTAAAAACAAACGAAAGTTATACTAATGTCAATCATAAGATAAACATGTTAGAGGAGTTTTGGCGCCAAAGTGAAAGATGGTCGTAGTTTTTTCGTAACTGAACTTTGTATACCTATTATGAGTAAAATTAGCTTGTTTTCTAGTTTAGATTAGTTAATTAAATAAATTTTGTTTAGTTAAAGTGCACAAGTGAAATATTTGTGAAGGAATTGGGATATTGTGAATTTTTTCGCCACCAAATTTCACTAAATGAGCTTAAGTGAAGAAGCCACAGCTTTACTTAAGACCCCGAGATTTTATAACGACTTATGACTATTTTATATGAAACTGAAACAGTGAATTAAAAATAAATAACTAGAAAAAGAATTAATTATTACGATAAATAACTAGAAAAAGAATTAAGACCTGACAGTATGACCGTGTGGTCTTAACCTGTCCCAAAAAGGAATAAATTAAATAAAACAAACGAAGATGGTCTTTTTTTCATAATTATTGAATTTCGTGTTTATATTGAGTGAAAATTTGTTAATTTGTTAAAATTAGTTTAGTTTTGTTCAGTTAACGTGCACAAATGAAATTATCATGAAGAAATTAGTGTATCGTGAATTTCCTCGCTGCCGCCAAATCTCCCAAAGTAAGCTTGTGTAAAGTGACCACCGCTTTACTCAAGACCCAGACATGACTTTGTAAATAGAGACTAATGACTGTATAAGAGTAATTAATACGGAAGACGTAGCAGCATGGCCTAAAGGTCTTAGCCGGCCCTAGAAAAGGGCAAATTAACTTAAAAAAAATCATGTCACACTATTATAATATACAAATTACCCTAGCTTCTTTTGGGTGGTCATAGTACATAATATTGTACCATGCACATGAAAGTAAAGGCCTAGTGAAAGTAAAAACAATAAGTTACTTAATCCGAATACTATCGGGAATAAAGTAAATTGAGTAAAACCCTAGAGAAACGAGAAAGTTATTAATTGCCATTCGGTTTTCGATATCATCGTAACAAGGAACGTAATACGTAAACATAGCCCGTTTCGTTCGTTTGAGCAGAGATTAGTAAATATAAATTGTCTTTGGTTTGAGGTAGTGAATAAAGATATTTAATATACTAGATATTGCCTGTATCTACGCCCATGTGGTACTATTTAGCTTTCCCGAGTATAATTTTCTCACTGGGATAAAAAGTAGCCTAAGTCACTCTCCAATCTGTTACCTCCACATATAAAAAAATATACAATAACATCGCCCTGTTGCGATAAGAAAGAAGTATGGTTAATAAAAAAATATATAATAAAAATATATATAAAAATATAGTCGCCTCTGTGGTCTAACGGTTCAATTATTGGACTTGACTGCATGAGGTCCTGGGTTCGAATCTCGGGTCGGGCAACAAAAAGAAAATGGGGTTTTTCCAATTTTCTAATAAAAAAATGTTGCTCGGGATAGTATATGTGCCCGATTGGCGATAGGTTTGCCACCTATCACATTGTGGGACTTATGCCCGATTTCACCAAGATCCCCTTTATTTAGGGGACCTTTTAACGTGTTTAAGGGGACGGTTTTATATTGAAACAGTCCCGTAAATAACGTTAAAAGGTCCCCTAAAGTTTAGGGGCTCTTGGTGAAAACGGGCATTAGTATCTTCGGCTAGTCGTGGATGTCCTGGTTATGCTTCTGCCTACCTTCGGGGATATGGGCGTGAAGATATTTTTATTTTATATAATTATAATTTTTATATGGAAGCATGGATGTGAGTACATATTTAAATTAACTATTACCTTGCAGAAATATCCTTTCGGATTTAGTATTTTTTTAACCCATACGGAAAAAGGGGTGTTTACCTGTCTATGCTTGTCTGCCTGAGACATCATAAGTTTTGAATGGATGAACCAATTTCGATGCAGATTTTTGTTTGAAAGCTGATGTGATCGAGATAGTTTTTAGCTAGTTTAATTAAGGTTTTGTGGAAAACTAATAAACATTTTTAATTTTAGGATTGTGACAATCAATTATACGAACTTTTCATAATTTATCACGATATATTAAACGATTTTTTAGCTTTGAGAAATCAGTAAATGGATATAATAATAATTGTAGAGACAAATGGCTTATAATATACATCATAAGTGTTACGGCTGTGTTGCTATATCATGGTTACGATTTATTTTATTCTCGCGCTGTAATACAATCCACCTTAAATATTTAACCCTGGAACAATGAAAGTTCTAGAAAAATTATGAAAGTTTTCTTTGCATAACTAAGTTATATCTTTAAAAAAACTAATTTCAGCAATGCAATTACACGATAAATGCATAATAACGCAATAAGTGCGTTCTAGAATATGTTATTGTAAAATGTAATAAATATCTAATTTTAAATTATCATACAAATTGATTCACGAGTAAAAATGTTGATATTAATGAAACAATCACATTTAAAATTGTTTAAAATCCATACTAATATTATAGATTCAAAAGTGGGTTTGTTTGTTTGTATTTCTTTTACGTTGCAATGAAGCGCTGTTATGACTTATGGTATCTTTTTTTATGTGGAGATAATTACAGATTGGAGTGACGTAGGCTACTTCTAATCAAAATGTGAATGGTTTTACGCGGAGAATTAATAAATTAATACGGGGATAGCCGTTGGAACATTAAGTTAAATAGTTTTTTATGATATTAGAAGTCAAACAAGCAGACGAATTTCCTGATGGAAAGAAATTCACGCCCCCTACAGACACCTAAGGCGGTAATAGTGCGTTGCCAACCTTAGGCCGGGCTTACGCGGAATTAGCAAAATAAAGGCTTATTTTACATTTGTGACAATGGATTTCCGCAAAGTAACGCCTGATTCAATAAAATAAAAAATTAGGCCGGGATGTTAGGCCCCGAGAAAAAGTAAGTTTACCGGCTACTATATCCCCTGAACCGAAACACGTCAACGGCAAGCACTGATTTTTATCATGGCAGGACCTATTCCTATGATTCCTATTCCCTGATATCCCTGATATAGACTGCAGAGTGAGATCCCGATCTAAATGGTTTTATGCGGGAGAATTAAATAACTTAATTCGGGGGTAGCCCCTGGCAACAATACTTTATAAATATATTGGACTTTATCTAATACTTCTTGTCACAATACCGTTCTATGTAATGCATATTATTATTGTATTGAATAATGAGATATGGATCGCGAATTAAAAAAATTAAACTGTCGCATTTTGTTAGTATTAGATGTTGTCAGCGATTTCACCTTTTTAGTAAATTTGTCTAACTCTCCCAAAGGATAGATACTACTTTAGATATCGAGATAAAAATTAGCCTAAGTCACTTTTCAGCCATATCACCACATACAAAAATAAACCCTTACATTGCTTGTAAAGGCGTGAATGTCAAGTAATATATCGCATTTATAAACTAACATAGATTGTAAATCAGGAAATTATTCTGTCTTCCTATATTATAAAACGTACTTAAAACACCTTCAGTTATTTATATTTTTAAATGTATGCATTAACAACTAATTAATAGATTAATTAAGCAACATACACGAGCAGTGATACTGATATACATTTTTATAAAGCCGACAGGTTTCCTGATGTAAGGCCCGTAAGAGGCGACTAAAAGAGGATTGGGGCTGTGAGTCAACTGATCGGGGTGTCAGTTGGCTTAAAAAGCAGCCCGGGACGTGAGGCAGCATAGCATGGTGTGACCCCATGATGCTGTCGTCAAAGTGATGGCATCAGAAGGGGGAGGCTTCTGAGCGGATGAGCCTACGGGCAGGTGTAAGGGTGACAGCGGTGCGTTCTTCGGAGATCCCGCAGTCACCCGATACGCACAGAAGGCGGTCACCGAGTGGTTTTAGCCGGTAGAAGTCCAGCATAACCCGTCACTTCCCCCGAAAGTGACGGGTATCCATGAGGATTTCCACTCGTTAAAAAAAAAAAAGGTTTCCTGATGTTAAGAAATATATACACAAAATATATTTTGTAAAATGCAAATATGGATGGATGTAGGTACCCTGAAGATCCCGGCCTCAGGTTGGCAACGCACCATTATCACCTTTGGTGTCTAGGCGGCGTGAATTTCTTACCATCAGGAAATCTGTCTGCTTGTTTGCCTTCCAATATCAATGAAAAACTCTTTCTTCCTAATCAGTACACGACATTTGTTGCCAAACCAACGACATTATGAGAGCTTACGTTGGGTTCAGATAAATTTGTGTATATTTTAGTACCGGAAAAGCAAGTATTGCTTAACAGAATCGGGTTTTAGTTAAATTAAATAGTTCAAAAGCAATTGTCGCTGATCTGGCCTTGATGAATATTTCTACAGCCTGTAGCTAAGCATTCCTTTGTACGAGCTGAGTACAATTACCCTATTTAGGTATATCTAGTTAGCATTTAGCTTTGCAGATTGTAAAATAATATTAAATATTCACGGTTACGCGTGTTAAATTATTTAGTATTTAGATTCTTCGCGGAAAAGAGTTTAGATGTGAGGATAAAAAATAGCCTAAGTTGTTCTCCATCTACTTAGCAATTTTCACACACTTAGACTTGGAGGTGTTTAAGTGTGTGGAGTTGCACTAAAACAATGATAGATATCCACGATTATCCACGATATGAGACCACTAGTGTGAGAGTGGTGTGCAGCAACTTGCCCGGGTCGGGAATCCACGCCTTACCTGTGATCTATAGACCGGTAGACTTGCTTAATAGATCTAACATTTCGGCCACAGGACAGCGACGCACTTATAACATCTATGTTATCTATAGACTACGGTTATCTCCTACCATCAGGGGAGCCATATGCTTGTCAGCTGACCACTCGGATAAAAAAATACATTACGATAAAATCTTAAAAGTATAACCTTGGAGTAACAAACGAAGACATAGAGACAAAATGACAACTGCCTCCTTTTAGGAGACAGTCAAATATGTATATCAGATGTTTATCAGGGACTTGCCAAAAAAGTGATGAAAGTTAAAAGAAAATGACATAACCCCACAATCGTTAACCCCACACCACACACTATAATTTACTTGGCCTTGGTCCATAGTTGTAGTAAATACCAGTCCTAAAAAGCTGAGAAAAAAGAAACTCTTTCCGATAACAATAATAAACTGTTTAATGTACAACTAAATCATAAAATTATATTACATAGATACAATCGTAAAATATAATCGTAAGTTATGTCATAGATAGTTAAATAAACTGAAAGCATCATCTTTTAGATGAAAAAAAAATTGATAAATGATCGATACATACCTCAAAAACACAGCCACACTTGACAGCCATCTTTTTTTTTAGATAAAATTAGCTCCTTAGGCGCACAACGTACCGTAATTTTCTAAATTCAAAACAAAACACTGGCATTTTCTTTGTTAAAAGAATTCACATTGTTGCCTAGTTCGCTCACCACATTCACAAGTTATGACAAGAAAAGTGGCTAAGAGACGTTTAAATTATCTCCATTAAGTTACGAATAGATTTATACTGTACTGACAACACAATTATGCTTTATAAATTTCTGTAGCTTGCAACACTGCAAAGTTTACTTGTAAAACATTTTATTTAATAAACATTTTATGCTAGCACCAAACAAAGGATAATTGAAAAGATTTTATCAGAAATAATCAAAAACTAATAGTTTCTAGACATTAATAGTTTTCAGTTTTATTTATTGCTTTGTTATTACATACCAATGTTTTCAATCACTACATAGTATAAAACAAAGTCGCTTCCTCTGTCCCTATGTCCCTTTGTGCTTAAATATTTAAAACTACGAAACGGAGTTTGATGCAGAGTTTTTTAATAGATAAAGTGGTTGAAGAGGAAGGTTTTTATGTGTATTTTATACCCGTGCGAAGCCGGGGCGGGCCGCTAGTTAATGATAAATTAACAACGACATCGTTTACACAAAGAAGTGTCATTATTTTTTGTATCGCTTTTTTTTCAAACTTCAAACTTAAAAAAAAGGAGTATGTTTGTTAGGCGATCACTTCATCAATAGCTAACCGATTTTGATGATTCTTTTTTAGAAAGATAGGTAAGGGTTTCGAGGTGGTCCGATATTAATTTACTGTCGTAATGAATCTGTCGTATTTCGGCCTGGAGAGTAGGGTAGCCGGTAGACTTGCTTAATAGGCCTAACATCAAGGCCTTGTGGCCTAACAGCGACGTACCCGTAACACATATTATTATGGTGTCTATAGCCACAGTTATCTCTTACCATCAGGAAAGACGTGTGCTTGTTTGTGTGTTAAAGAATATAGTAAGTCTATTTCCTGTTTCGATGGTAGTGTGGTTTGCGTACATCTCTAATGGTACCGTCTACCGTACACATACATATTTTCACGACAAGTCCCTTACGGGGTAGGAAGAGAGTATGGAGTGCCAGACCTCATGATCCTGACAGACCTGGCTTCACATTTATTACCCATTTCGTACAAACACGCCATTTTCGGAGACTTTTAAAACCACTTACGGATAATATTCAAGCGATCTGATCGTGAAATGTCAACCTTGGTCTCCCCGGGTACCTACATCCATCTTCATTCCCATTGTATATCTGCTTTGTCAATCTTTCATCTGTCATTCTTTCCACATGACCGACCTTTCTTTCAATTCCCATTCTTTCTCGGATCTCACTGTTAAAGCTAGAATTAGATTCGACAAGGTGACGGCACTAGTGTGGGGAAACAGACGTTTGTATGACTGTGTCTGAGTATTTATCAACTTTATCCCCGCTTAAAAACCTAACTACCAAATTTGTTCCTGTGAAAGATTATAAAAAAAATAATTAAAAGCGGAACAGCGAGCAACAGCTTGTTTTAAAATATTTGTGATAAACTCAATTAAAATATTTTTCTTAATATCGTTACATGTTTGAAAATGTAATTAACCTTCCGAAATATTTATAAAAAGGTGTTAACCTTATTATTTAGTTTACTTCAATATCGTTTTTGTAGTTATTTTTAAGAGCAACGTTTTCAAGTTCAATACTGAATGTAGGTTAGGCTAAGTTCATCGCTTCTAAAATTACTCTTATTATACGATATTGTACGATCTGCTTAGCACCTACAAAATAAGAATCCTCTATTGTTTTAATAAATATATGAATACGCTTGCACTGTTTCACTTAACACATTTTTAAAGTATCCTCACGCCCATATCCTCGAAGAGGTAGGCCGAGGCACAACCAAGGCACCCACGACTATCCGAAGACACTAAGTCCCAAAATGTGACGTCTTACGTCACCTGGGCACATATCCAATCCTGGGCAACGTTATTTTTAATAGAAAATTGAAAATATTCTATTTTCTATTTTGCACGACCCGGGAATCCAATCCGGGACCTCAATAAGACAAGTCCAACGCCGGACCGATAGACCACAGAGGCGGTTAAAAAATTATAAAATATCGATATTAGCTAATCGGTTTCGCATTCATTGTTTTGTAATTTTTCATGAATATGTTTTGATACATTTGGTTGCAATGTTTTATGGTATTTCTAGGCTTTTCCATTTATCTATATCTGAACAATTGATGGAAAAATAAGGAATAAGTTTGACATCTCAGTGTATCTGTGACATCATACGAGTAACTCCTAAGCAAATGGACCCATTTTGTTGTATATTTTCTTGTTAATTGAGATGGTTCTGAGCTACAATTCAAGTAGGCTATGTCGGGAGTTATATTTTTAATTGTATGATTGTATCTTGCACGTTCCTGGGTTAAGTATTTAACACCGAGTTAGCGTCTAACTAGGGTCAAATTACCTTATATTTGACAGTTTAACTTAATTTTAAATCTAACCTGGGTATCTGCACGTGGCTCTAAGTAAACTAAAGAAGATGAAAAACTTAACAATATGTCCTTGATATTCAAAAGTAAAATCGTGAAGATTTGAACATCGTTCGTAACAAGCAAGGCCTGGTAGGTAAGAGAAAGTTGAATGGAAAATTTCACGCTAAGGCAAACACATTGTAATGTGACTTAAGTCTTTGATTAATATATAACACTCTAGATGTTGCCTTGTCTTTGTTCGCGTTTTAAAATTATTTATATTTAGCTGGGAAACCCGTTTAGATATAGGGACAAAAAGTAGCCTTTATCTCTTTGTAGCTACCCGACTATCTCCCCGCACAAAAATTGTACCACAATTACTCCACTGCGACGGAAATCTTTTAATTTCACCTTAGTGACAAGTGAACGGATTCTCAGTTAGGTGTTATGGGGATAAGGAAAGAAAGGGAAATCATTAGCACTTCCTCCCCGTCACGTTTTATGGGATCTCACCGATTCGATAACGGTGGCCCACGCGAGCCTCCCTAACAATCTTAGGACAAATTCACAAGACACCATACTCCGGCGACGGACTCGTTTTCGCCGTCGCCTCACGCCGAACGGCAAGCCTTTATTCCTCCAATCAAACCATGCAGTAACCAGTCGAAGATCTGTTTCCAGTGAGACAGCCAGTTTGGCGCCACTGTCATATAAAAAAAATGCTATGTTTTTTATTCGCCTAAATCCTAAGACACTAGTTGCCTTCTATCTGAATGTCTTTAGACTTACTTTCAAGTTATACGGGTGATACCTTTTCACCATATCATGTCAAGTGACATGTGTCACTTTAAGTAAACTTTATGCAAAATTCGGGTTTGCTATGTATCTATAGAAGTCCCGCCTCTTATAACGTAGTATTTATATACTCTTTGGAGATAGCCCTTATTGCTGGTATTGTAGGGAACAATCTCATCTACATATCTCGGGCTGAGAATTTCGTTCGCCCACGAAGTCCGGCAAGTTATTAAAACCGGGTAGTTTGCAACACATTAGTCTTTTTAAAAAATAAGTTAAAATTCTAGTTTCTACCACAGTGTAACACAGACTATAATATGAACATTGGTGAAATTTATTCTCAGATTATTAATAAGATATCAGGGTACATACATTCATTAATCTTATTTACCATTATTTCCACATGACCGAAATAATAGAGCTTGCTCTCCCTCAGATATTTAAAAGGCAAATTCAATTTGACATTCACAGAGGCTTAGGCTTCGGTCAAACCTATGCATCAAGCGGGCGAAACGCGGGGCGTGAAGCGGGAGCGAAACGCGGGGCGTGAAGCGGGAGCGACTACAACGCGAAACTGGCGTGCACACTAACGGCCAATGTTAATAATGTTTCTCTAAAGATGGATTTCAAGCAATCTAGATAGCTGCGTATCCGCCGGCCTATCTTATCCCTAATTGCCATATTTATCCTGTCCATAGATATGTTATTTTGCAAGCGATAACATAAAAATGGATCAAAATATCAATCTTGGACAGCAAGATTTAGATTAGGATTGATTATTAATATTGGCCGTTAATAGACTACTGCGCGAACCACGAATTTCATTTTTAATCAATTGTCATCGAAGTCGCACGTCTCTAGCATATTTTATAAATAAATTGTTTTAAATGTTTATGTACATTGTTTTAAACAATTTACACGAAATGATCTTACCGCAAATGTATCTTATGTTTATGACAACGATACTAATACATAGAAATACTTATAAAAAACATCCTATAATACGTTTTATAAGCATCTAGATCCAAAAATACAGACTATGTTCGTCACATAAATAGGTATTCCAGACGGAAATCAGACCCGAGGCTCGTGGATGATCAGTGGAGTTAGGAGTGCACGCTTTCAACTTGAACAACAAGCTGATCCCTCAACATCAAATCTGGTTATTTAATACTAATATAATATACTACTATAAAATGCTATGTATCCGTGTTCCAAATTTCGGACAAATCCGTTCAGCCATTCGAGTGTGAAAGAGTAACAAACTCACTAACTTTCGCATTTATGATGTTAGTA
This sequence comes from Calephelis nemesis, assembly GCA_002245505.1. Taxonomy (NCBI): domain Eukaryota; kingdom Metazoa; phylum Arthropoda; class Insecta; order Lepidoptera; family Riodinidae; genus Calephelis; species Calephelis nemesis. The sequence continues at coordinate 122,117 of NJDD01004609.1, read as the reverse complement.
GGATTTTGTTATATAAAATTGAATAAATTGATCAACATAATTTTACAATTCTAATAAAATTATGAAATGAAAATTATTTATTTGCGGAATATGTGTGTTAAAAACTAAAATATATATTAGTAGTATCTGAACACTTTGCGCGCGTCTCGCGTTAATTCTGCCGTGTTTCCAAATCGCAGTCACGCAGTATCCCGCGCGGTTGTCGCTTCCGCTTCTCTCCCGTTTTGGCCAAGTAGATCGGTCGTAGTCTTAGCCTTAAAGTAAGTACTAGACGAATTTGCATTATCTCTGTTACAAAGTATATATTTCTAAACCAGTTCTTCGAATATGCAATTGGATTATTATACTTTCATTATTCGATTACAATATATTGTGCAAGGTTATTACTTAGGTGATTGTATTAAAAGATACATACCTAAGTAATATATAAAAAACATAACGTTATTAATTGGATGCTGCTAGTTGTTGCTGAAACGATTTGAATATTTTTATTTGAAACTTAACGTATGCGAAATCATACAAATACCTGGACTATAAGCACGGCAAATTTTTAGCATCTCCTTTGCAGTAGTAAAGTTTGTGTGAATCAGAATCACTTTCTTATATTAGCAAAATAAATAACGTTACTTTCTTTCGTAATGATACAAGAAGGAGATGTTACAAATTTGGAATGCGTATGTCTGTAACTAAGCTAGTTTCTCGAATAAGCAAATTGTATAATATATCACTCTCATCACTTATTTGAAATATGAATTATATAAGGTAATGATTGATTGTATTTATTTATTATGTATTAGATATGCACATAAATTACTTAATAATTTAAGAAGTGGAACGAAAACAACCTAATTTATTTGATATGAGTCAAAATCGGCATTTGGCGAAATGCTATATAATATTTAATTTGTTAAATAATGGAAACATAATTCATTTTTGTCACTATTATAATATTATGAATGTGTTACATTTGTGTGTGTTATAGTTATAACACCATAGTGTGTGTATATGTAACTGAGTCGGTTTCCTGTAAGCTATACCATTAACATCTTACATACATATATATACAAACACATACATACAAATCTTCACGCCAAGTCCCTTACGGAGTAGGCAGAGAATATTGAATGCCAAACCTTACGATCTTGACATAATTGTCTGGCTTCCATCATATTCATTACCGTTTTCATACAAACACGTTAGTTTGTATTGTAAATGAACATATTCTTACTTTCGTAACTTAGTTTCTATATAGTGCGAGATCAAATTAAGGTGATAATTTTAATAGATGTTTTTGATAATATGCATCAAACGTAAAAAGGAAATTTTATTGTTGGTAAAGTCAAATATTATAATGTAGGTGCTATTATAATTCAAACATAAATTCAAAAATATTATAATTCAAACCTTTAGTGTGTGGTATCATACAAATTCACTAAGCGAATCATGACAAAATTGCAACATCTCCTTTACAATACAATATTAAGTGTGAAACTGAGTCATTTTTTAGATGAACAAAGTACATGACATTTTTGTAACTTAATTAGTGCTTTGAATCATGATAAGATTTAGGTGATTCTATTAAAACTCATAAATTGTATACATACATATATATCTTCACGCCAAGTACTTTACGGAGTAGGCAGAGAGTATCGAGTGCCAGACCTCACGATCCTGACAAACCTGGCTTGCTTCCTTTACATTCATTACCCTGTTCATACAAACAGGCCGGTTTCGGAGACTCTTGACACTCCTGGATAATATCCGAGTGATCTGGGGGGTTACCATAAGCTCTTAAAACAGTACTATTTCAACAATACTAATTGTCAGTTGAGAAAGACAACCTTATGACGTATACCATAAAGTTGCTTATAAAGGCAGACATTTAGCAAGATGAAAATAATACTGCTTTAAGCTTTCATGGTAGGGCCCCTGATCGTGAAATGTCAACCTTGGTCTCCCCGGGTACCTACATCCATCCACATTCGCATTGTATATCTGCGATTTGTATTCATAAACAATTAAAAACTGCGTAACATAACTTTCAATAGATATTTAATAGAGATTTAAGGTTAAAACTAGTATTTATGTCAAAAAAATATTCAATTTATAAAAAGAGGCATTATAAGTAATGCCTATAATGCCTCTTTTTATAGGCATTATAAGGAAGTTTTTATAAACATTTGGCCTAAGCACCTACGCACATTCTCAACGTATCTTCTATGACATAAAATAGGTGTGTTTTCAAACCAGTTTCTAGAATTATCAACTTGAATAACAACTTACTTTCATAACTTAATTATATATTGTGTTAGGTCAAGATTTTGTTGATTTTGATATGGGATGTGTATAAATTTGAATATTATATAACTGAAAATAGGACATAGAAACGTACAAGGAGCTTATTGTCGGCACTTGATGAAATGCCTTTGATTCTTAAATCGAATGAATAATTTAAACACATGTGCTAGATTTCCGTAAAATAACGTGTTTTTTATTAGGTTCTAGATTATTATCTCGTAATATGTATATATGTATGTTTATTTGTGCTGTGGTCTAGCGTTGTTGAACCAGAATTCATGAGGTCCTAGGATCGATTTCCATGTGGGGCAATAATGCGATTTTTCAATTTTCTAACATAAACTACATTGTCGTGCCCGTGTAGAAAAGACCATGTGACCGCTTGTAAGAGGCATGCAAAGGTCGAATGGGCTTCGCAGTGGTAATGGCATTACGCTTGCTCCTCTTCAATAAAAGTTGCCTGGTATTTGTATTTAGTATTGATAAACCACAAACTATTCCTGCCACCATAATGACAGTGTCATGTCCTGTACGGAGGGTATGGTGGCGGGTAGCATATATTGGTATAGATTGTTTTTGACCATCAGGCGAACTGTGTGCTTCTTCGCAGTCTTATGTATAAATTCATTAAATGCAACGTTTGCTCCTTTTCCTCTTCGATAAAACTTGTCTGGCATTTGTATTTACTACTAGTGGTCGACATTCGACCATAATAAATTTTAATATCTTGTTGATAAGAACGCCATCTTCATTTCTCAAGACCAACTACTTTGTTTCCAAAATTTTGAGTGCGCCATCTGTGATCTTTTATCGTTATCAATATATTTGTTTGTGTTTGTCAAATGCATATTAAAGTGGGTAATGTTTTATTTATTGATTTAATGGACTTTTTAAACATTTTTATCGAAAAATATTTTCGTTCTGCACTTCTCCTACACTTAAACTATAAATGTGCCAAATTTTATGCTCCTGCGTCTTCGTAATTTTCGTAAAAAGGGGTCCAAAGTTTTGTATTAATATATAATAAACCACAACCGATTCCTGCCACTGTCCCGAGGATAGGGTAGCCGGTAGACTTTCATATTAGGCTTATCACCACGGCTACAGGACAGCGGCGCATCTATGGCGTCTATTGGTGTAACTTGTTTCTGACCATCAGACGATATTGATCCCAGTCTTATCCATAAGCTATATGATATACCTTCTTGAGCTACCGGGTTCGATCCTCGGGCCAAGCAACAAAAAAATTAAATATGTATTTTCAATTTTCTAATGAAATCAACGTTGCCTGGGATTGGATACGTGCCCGGTTGGCGATAGGTTTACAGGTGGTAAGATCACATTGCGGGACTTAGTTTCTTCGGCTAGTCGTGAGTACCCTGGTCGTGCCTCTGCTTACTTCACGGGGATATGGGCGTAAGATACTTACTTAACTAAATATTATCATATTACCACGGTTATTGTCGAAATATCAAATTTGTGCACAAACCGTGAAACTACCAGTAATTAAAATTATAATGTTGGAAATATTCCTTGACCAAAACAAATTTTTATCTTTCGTACATTCTTGATAGCATATTATAAACTTGACTTAGTTGCATGTAATTATATGTATAAGTGGTCGTCCGTTGGTCGAAATTCGACCATAATAAATTTTAATATCTTGTTGATAAGAACGCCATCTTCTTTTCTCAAGACCAACTACTTTGGTTCCAAACTGTATGGCCCACCATCTGTGATCTTTTATCGTTATTATCAATATATTTGTTTGTGTGCGTCAAATGCATGGAAGTGTGGGTAATGTTTTATTTATTGATTTAATGTACTTTGTTAGCATTATTATTGAAAAACATTAGCGTTCTGCATTTCTCATAAACATAAAATATAAATGTACCAAATTTTATGCTCCTCCGTCCGCGCAAGTTTCATAAAAAGGGTCCAAAGTTTTAGCATCACGTATTGATATATTATTATATTATAATGTTTCGATTCTAATTACATCAATAAATAAGTGTAGAAATAAACATTGGACAAATTGATCTTATCTTTAAATTATACTTATAATAAATCAACCAAATATTTGACTAATTTGTTCAAACACGTGATATACTTATATAATAAGTATAGATTAACAAGATAAG
>NJDD01004609.1:79836-106249 GCA_002245505.1 Calephelis nemesis | reverse complement strand
TATGCTATTTCTTGGTCACCCAAAATATGCAAATAATAGCCAATTACTTATTTTTTTTTAAATAGCTATTAATATATGAAATTATGTATTTTTTTATTGGTACCACCGCCTCATCTATTCACTCCAGCCTTAGGTTGACAACGCACCATTACCACCTTTGTTGCCTCTAGGCGGTGTGAATTTTTTACCACCAGGAAATCCGTCTGCTTATTTACCTTTCAATATCATAAAAAAATAATCAAAATAAGTAACGTGGCAACGCACCATTACCACCTTTGTTGTCTCTAGGCACCGTGAATTTTGACCATAAGTAAATCCGTCTGTTTGTTTGGCTTCTAATATCATAAAAAAAGAATATCTGACTTCTTTAAGTTATTATGGCTGATTAGTATCAATATTTAAGTTTTTGAATTAATTGAACATAATTTAAATAGCATTTAAATTAAACGTAATTACTTTATGATTATATCAGTGAACCTAAATAACTTAGAATCATTCTTGCATACAATTACAGCTAAATTTTGAACCTCAAAAATACCATTTTTTGTTTAAATTTTGAACGTTTCAAATAATATTTTGAAATCATAGCATAAGGTTAACATAGAGATATATTAACGGTTTAAAAAATTAATATAGTAAAGTAGATATTTTAAAAACAAAAATAAGATTTTTTTAGCATAAAATATACATTACTCTGATCATGACTGGGTTTCTTGCTCTTGATGATGTAGTGGTTCTGAATTTATGCCAACAATTCATAAGCCTATGGTTGAATACCTGTATAGTATAGGATTTTATGTTTTTCTAAACTCCGTATCTATAGTCCATATCATATGAACAAATAAATATCTTAAAAAAAATAGTTACTTACGTTCTTATATAAAACAATATTTTTAAAGGTATCATCAATTATTTAAATAAAACAAAAGTTATGTAATCGGTCGTAGTGTAACAAAATTTGTGTTAAATTTGCGATTTTTTTGATAAATTATGATCTTAAAATTAAAGATTTTCTATAACCTCTGACGAAACCGATCCTTAGTGTAGCTAAGATCTATACCGATTTCAAACAAAACTGTCCACACCGAAATCGGTCCATCTGTTCAAAAGTTATGAACACATACATACACACCCATACACCCACACCCATATACACACATCCACACACACACACTCACGCCAACACCCACGCACGCACTTACGCACGAACCCACGCACGCACTTACGCACGAACCCGCGCACGCTCGCACGCACGCACACACACACACACACACACACACACAAAAACAAACTTGTAACATCCTTCTTTTGCCGTCGGGGGTTTAAAAAATACTTTCAATAATGTATTTGGTTGTATTTTAATAGAGTGGATTTCTTATAAAAAGTCGATCTATCACAAAAAAGGTCTCCTCTAAGAAGCAAGTAATGGGCCTACGTAACATTCCGAACCATATTCCGCATTGTACGAAACTAGTTAAGCACGGAAATGCTACCGGACTGTCGCTGCCCTAAAATAGTTCAATACTTATATTACCTATTGTTTGGTAATTGGAACGTTTAAACGTTTTATTTTTAGGTTTAGCCGAAATGTAATTTAAAATAATCAATCAATCAATTGACCGCGTTGTCAGGCGCCTCGCGAGGCTCGGGTTCGATTCCGGACTGGGCCAGTCTCTTGTGTGATGAAAATTTAGGTGCCTGTATTTCTAGGCCTAGGTGTTTATTAAATTTATGTTGGTATCTATTTAAGTACATATTTCTATGGATTAGTATCGTTGACTAACACCCATGACACAAGCATTTAACTTGCTTACTTTTTAGTTACTTTTAGTTTGGTAAATTCAGAACTGAAATATTTTAGTGTTTTTTTGAAAAATAATTGAAAGGCAAATAAAACTAAACTACAAACTGAAATTAAATGACTGAATTAGCTTTTTATATGCACAATCAAACTTACAACAACAAAAGGCGGTCTTAAAATATTAAAAATAAGAATGCCAAAACACGTTTTATTTATTTTATTACGATTGAAGTAGGCAGTTTTTTTTTTCGTTGTCTAACTGTTATTAATGCGCTAAGGGAACTCACCTATTAGTTTTTACAGTTGAGCGATGCACGTGGCTTATGCAGTGTAACATAATCCTTTAATTATATTTTTTGCTAAAATGTAATTAAACATTACCTACTTATTCAAAGTTTAACTGTACAAGATATGATATTCTGCACTGTGTTTGTTCCTTTTTGTGACAGTTAATTTAGTATCTGAAAAAAATAAAGAGGTTTGGCGTCATCGTGAAATAAGATTTTTCAGTTTTTTTTTGTATTAAATTCATTTCGTATAAAATATTTCGAGTGAAAATAATACGAAAAAGATTTTACTTATACAGAAGACGTAGCATTATGACCTAAATATTTAGAAATAGAAATAGAAATATTTTTATTTATAACACGTTACATTTTCAGTTAAAAAAATATATTTTAACGTTGCTTTGAAGTTTAAATCAAATATTTGAAATTCGAATTTAGAATCTTCTTCGTAACAGAAATGTTAATAAAACTGCATGAAGTGTAAAAATATAATAACAGACTTCTAAGGTTTTCGAATTTTATGATGTTTTGATATAACTATCTTTAAATGAAAAAACACTTGTACTGTTTTACGTATCACTTATACTTTATTATTTTATAAATAGCCTACCGGTTTCGCTTTTTACAACATCATTAGGGCTAGAACTTAAATTTATAAAATAATAAAGTATAAGTGATACGTAAAACAGTACAAGTGTTTCTTCATTTAAAAATATGAATATTTGGAAGTTTTACCAAGCGCCGACGATGGAAAATATCAAATATACTATCTATTATGAAGAAAAAAATAATAATCCACTTCCAGGCTTTTGAAACTGTATGAAGTAGGAGTATTCTAAGACAACAAATATAAAAACTTTTTAATTCATTGAAATAAAAACGTCTCATAAAACATGGGCATTGAGGACAATATCAATTTTTGCACTTTCAATAGCCTATGAAGCCCACAAAAGGACTGTTACAATTAGGGTTGACAACTTTTTTTGGGCAAAAAAACGTATAAACTGGTTTCGAGAGAGAAGTATTACGAAGAAAAAAAAGTATTTTTCAAAATTTATGTTTGTCTTTTTGTTTGCTTTTAACACATTCTGTCAAATTTTTTGTTATCTTTAAATGTTGTAAAGCTTTTACTGACAAAATTTCATTTACTTTTTTTCATTACTGACAAAACTCTTTCAATGAAAGCTGGGATTGGAGAGCAGTTAAGTAATAACTTTTTTTAATATTTGTTAAGTTGTCAGATGCATTTTTAAGCACATATTGCCATTTTTTCATTATGTTTTACGCATCATAAAAAAAGCGTAAAGGTTGAAAATAAAGAATTTATTCATACTTTATTTGTATGTAAAAGAATAAAGTATAATTATCATAACTAAATTAGGAGACGTTGTTATAAAATATGGTTGGCAACCCTAGTTACAAGCGTGCTAAATATTTTTACATTACAATATCTTGATAATATAACCTCGTTATGTGGGTGTGTCCGCGCCAAATAGTGTTCACAACCACGAGAAAGCGTGAAGGTCACGCAGATTTATGACCTTCACCAACTCCATTGCTGCCAACCGCTAGTAACAATTACTCAGACAATGATTATTAAGACATATCTCTACATAGTATAAGACAAAGTCGCTTCCTCTGTCCCTATGCCTAAATCTTTATAACTACGCAACGGATTTTGATGCGGTTTTTCTAATAGATAAAGTGATTGAAGAGGAAGGTTTATATATATATTTCATAACCGTGCGAAGCCAGGGCGAGTGGCTACTCTATCTATATAAAAATGAATCCCCATTTCGCGCCCCGCATCACGCCTGAATGGATGGATTTTACTATTTTTTTTGTTGTGTTAGTCATTATTTGGAGAAGGATGCTATGGAAAGAAAAACTAGGTAATTAGCATGGAAAATGGGAGAAACGATGTTTTTTTCTGTATAGACTGTTATTATCTATCAATATATCTAGCTATACGAAGTTCGGCTGGTTAAGATATAAAGGTTCTGTTATATTTGAATAATTTGTGTTTAAGAAAAACAGACTATTATGGGTATGTCTAGAGTGGCTACCTAAGAGCAATACTGCGAATCGGGGTTCGTATTGGTTATGTCAAAAACGGCCACTCCTAGGGTTGCCAACCCTCTCGGAATACCCGGGAGAACCCAGTAATAATGGTTAAGGTGACACAATAACATTAACGCTAACGCTATCATGAATGAGCAAAATCAAGTCACCACCTTAAGTCTGAACCTTGCACTCCACTGCCCTTCCTCAGACACTGTCCACCGCACTCGCACCATAATACACTCCCGACAAACACTAGATACTGCGTGAAATCAAAACATATTGTGGGACTTAGTGTCTTCAGCTAGTCGTGGGTGCACTGGTTGTGCCTTTGCCTACCCCTTTGGGGATATTGGCGTGAAGATGTTTTTTTAAAAAAAAATAATAAATATTTTTTTTCGAAACTCCACTCATGTTGTCCAACCGCAGGATAGCGACACGTTTAACATTTATGATATCATGACAGAAGAATTAGTGCTTGTTGGCTGTCTTATACATATTAAATAAACGGATATGTCTGTCTGACCGTCACAACCGTTTTATTCCAAAACTATAACTATATAGATGAAACACAAACTCTAACAACAACTATGTTACTGTTTATGTAGAGCTCGAAATCGAAACAGGATATCTCTATTAACTCTAGTTTCCTTTGTTAGACTTCTTATCTTTTGAATAATTGGCTTGAGTCCGCTAAGTAAAATAGACCATCTGTCTATCTGCCATACAGCAAGATTTTTTTATCACCATCCAAATTTTTTCTGGGCATAAAGTATCTATAAATAAGTCCATTTATGAAAAAAAATAGTTATCTAGCAGGTAGCTATCTAGCATGTCAGAGCACTCAGTGCGTAAGTACGGAGCGCGCGCTGCCCATAAACATCTATATTTTGTAGACGACTTTGCGATGTCATATCTTATAGGATAGTTAGGGATACTAAAAGAAAAAACACGTATTTAATTATTTTCACTTAAGATCTACATATTAATATTTGGATGGTGATTAAAAGGTCAGGGTGTATAGCTGGGAAGTGGCAAGCACAGGTTAAAATATAAGCCAATACAAGACCATTAGGTGTAGAGTGCTGCGGAGCAACTTGTTTGCGGAGTAAATCCATCTCCTTACATATTCCTGCCACCATAATAACTCTGTTATGTTCTGGTCTGGAGAGTTGGTTGGGGTAGTTGGTAGACTTGAACAAAAGACCTTCCTTTCCGGTTCCAGGATAGCGACGCAACTATTACACCAACCTCTACAGGACCCTAAGGACATCAGTGTGTTGGCTGACTTCTAACATTAAAGTTCACTTCTTCTCTCTTGACAAATGACTCAACCAAAGACAAAATACAGGAATCGTTTTATTCAGAAAAATACTACATACAATACAATAACTATTTATTGTGCACCAAATACAAATAAATCACAAATACATTAAAATAACTTACACTAAGAAGATACACAAAGGCGGCCTTATCGCCAAGGCAGCGATCTCTATATATACATATATGTAGGTATATACATCTATAAATAAATAAAATTATAGTGTTTGTTTGTAATATTAAAATAAAACGTTTTATGCATATACAACATTGGTTACATTGGTTACATATACCAAAATATACATACTACCTGTACCTGTACCGTTGGTGTATACTAAAATAACATTGATTACAATTTTGGTGTGACTTTCTGTACGTTTGTTCTGGCTAATCACTGAAACGGCTGGACCGATGCTGACGGGACCGTCACCGGCTTGTAGCCTGACTGACTGACTTATGTGATAAAGAGTAACTAAGGCTACTTTTATTTTAGGAATAAAAATAACTACATAAACAAAATGTCCGCGTTTGGCGATATGCTTGCTGCCTATCACATTGTGGGACTTTGTGTCTTCGGCTAGTCGTGGGCACCCATGTGATTGCGCTCTACGGGAGTATAGACGTGAAGATACTTTTTTTAATTCCACGAGGATGAAGTAGCAAGCACAGCTAATATAAATAATAATGGTTTAAGTGAATTTTGTCGAAAAGCCTAGCGATGAAACGTTTGCGACTTTTGCCTTTACAATTATTATTCTTATTTTTAACGACATTAATTTTACTGTGTTAAGGCCCCATACTCAGTCAGCCAAAAGAGCCAATCACCGCGCTCCCCCGTTCCATGATTACTATGAACAATGGCGCTCTAAAGTAAACGTCTTAAGCGACAAATCACTATTTTTGACACTATAAAAGTAATTTGAAAAAAAGTTTAAAAACTGAAACACTTATCTTTTAGGTATAGTACTTATCATTGTTCATGTTAAATCTGGTGTCGATATTTTCACATTTGAATTAGACAGAAAGCAAAAGCTTTCAAAAAAGGGTTAACTTTTTGATTTTTTTCTATCAAGCAAAGTGAAATGAATCGTGTTTTGGAAACACTAGTCTAGTGAAGCATATTCATGTTAATCTTGTGTATTTTTGTCAACAAGATCCATGATTGCTTTGTATGAAAAAAAACAGTAAACTGCTGACGTATTTTAGCGTATATGGCCCCTTAAGTTAATAATTCACCGAGCTAATTCGAAAAAACGAAAATAAAACGATTATTTTCATTATGACATTATAATTAGTTTGACAGACATGACACAGACGACTAATTAATATATCTGCTATATAAATATTTATCATTCTATTAAAATCTCAACACATTTTAATATCATTTTAGATATAATGTATACTTACCAAATAAAAATACTTGTGGATGGATGGATTAATTTGTAGTTTATTGGATAATCATGTTCAATAAATTAATCTAATCTGCTAAAAGTGCTAGAAGATTAGTAAAATTATGCGATATATTGCAAGCATTTAGTCGTTTTTAATTTTGGAAAAAAATTGCCTGGAATCGGTTATGTGCCCGATTGGCAATAGGTTTGCCAGTTGCCACCTATCACATCGTCGGACTTACACCCATAGTCAAGAAGCTTACTTGGCTAAGTAATGAAAAATGTCAAGCCATCCAATCCATGAACAATTATAAGATATTGAACTAAGTATTGTTCATGAATTGGATGACTTGACGTAAGAAACGCATAGCTAACTTTGCGCAGCGTCTTTTCTTTACTTAGCCAAATAAGCTTCTTGAATACGGGTATTAGTGTCTTCGGCTAGTTGAGGGTTGTGCTTCTGCATACCCCGTCAAGGATATGGGAATAAAGGTACTTTTTTTTTAATTCTGAAGAATTACTGCACTACGAAAACAAATGTTCGTTACGTCACTGACGACCTTACAATATTGCACGTCATTTCGGTAGTGGACTTGCGGTTGTCCTCAACGTTGGTTATTGTCGTAACATTTGGCTCTGTGGTCCAGTTGCCCGGTGATCCCAGTTAGATTTCTTGGTTGGGCAACAAAATATGTATTTTTTTAATTTTCTAATACAAAACAACGTCACCTAGGAATTAGGATTGGGTAAGTGTCTGATTGGCGATGGGTTTGCCTTTTATTAGATTGTGGGACTTAGTATCTTCGGCCACTAATAGGGCTCCTAAATGCACCTCTACCTTAAAAATAAAAAAAAATACATCACACGACGAATTTGTTCCCACTTTTTCGGGGATAAAGACGTGAAGATTCTTTTTTCATTGTAGTGAAACTTCTGTATCAACGTATGAGAGGAATTTGCTGTCACATTTCTCTGTAACGTTCATTGACCTCTAGTTACGATTTTCAAAAAAACATTGTATGTTATACAAGTATAATTTCATACTGCGTTCTTGGTGATAGTTACATTTTATCACGCGACAGATAAAGTTTTTTGAGTGTATTTTTTTTGTTACGCTCCACGAAAAAAATATGTCATAAAGAAGGTTCATTTCTTACATGTGTACACTAATACAATTTTTTTTCACAGTTTGTATTTCGTCTTGTCTACACATGCTAATACTGATACTGAAGGTTTTTATGCGGTTTTATCCTGATCTGATCAGCAGAAATATAAAAACGATTGAATAAAAGCAAAACGTTGAAAGCGATAGCAACGGACAAATACACAACTGTTATGATAGACACCAGATATTTTAGAGTGATAGGCGATCGAAACAGGGCTCTGTCATTATGACGGCAGAAATAAGTAAAACTGTGGATCCCTACCTGGACTAGTTGTTGCACTATATTCTATCTCACCTATTTGTAAAACTAGTGATCGCCCATTGGTCAAAATTAGACCGTAATAAATTTTAATATCTTGTTGATAAGAACGCTATCTTCATTTCTCAAGACCAACTACTTTGTTTTCAAACTTTTTAGTGCGCCATCTGTGATCTTTTATCTTTAACATCAATATATTTGTTTGTGTGTGTCAAAGGCATAGTAGAGTGGGTAATGTTTTATTTATTGATTTAATGTTAAGCATTATTACTAAAAATATTAGCGTTCTGCACTTCTCCTGCACATAAACTATAAGTGCGCCAAATTTTATGCTCCTGCGTCAGCGCAATTTTCGTAAAAAGGGGTCCAAAGTTTTGGCATCACGTATTAATATATATATTTCCACCTTTCCATAAATATTAAAATATTTGCACACCACCATGAGGCAGACTATGTTGGAATGTTTAAATATTTTTGTAACACCTTCTTAACACACATATTCCGCAAACAAATATTTTTTATTTTATTCTTCTTGCTAGTATTAACCTGTGCTTGTCTTTTGCGAACTGCCTGGCTGTCAGATGAACCGAGCTCAAAAAAGCGAGGAGGTTCTCAATTCGGCCGGAATATTCCTTTTTTTTGTATTTACACCGATTTCTCCGAGGTTTCTGAACCGATTTACGTAATTATTTATTTATTTTTGATGCGGAATAGTTACGAATTAGTTCCATAAAAATTTGATTGAGGTAGGCCAATTAGTCTTGATTTTATGGTCATTTTTTATCTGCTTTCACCTATATCGATGTTTATTTTAAACAATAAACTAAAAAGTTTTAAATAAAAATAACTACGTTAAAAAAGTCGACTTTAAAACTAAAAACTAAAAAATAATAAATATTAATTATAGACTGCCACTACTAACAAGCTTGGCACCTACTTCAACCTTATTAGTAAATAGCACATGTAAATAATATATTGTATATAATTAATATTGAATCTTTATAATTTTTTACTTTTTGGTTTTGAAGTCGGTTTTTTTAACGTAGTTATTTTTATTTATTACTTTTCACAAAGAAGTCAAGGACCAACACGGGGGAAACTGAAAAATAATAAACGAAACGGATATAAAAATAATGTCATAATTTTTTTTAGCATTATAAAAACTGGAACTTGTTTTTGGATTCTAGGTTAGCTATTTTTAAAATTATCCATTAATTTACTTTCGCCTTCATATGACATAAGAGTGATCTAAATATAATTCAAAACTTTATTATAACACCCACCGCTTCAAGTGTCTGATATAGATTATATAACTGACATGTAGAGTCATTGAATTGATTATTTCTGACAATCCACTTCGTTATAGAAATTATGTAATCAAAAATATGTTTTTAATAACCACAGAAAAAAACCTGTTTGTACCTAATATAAAATCATCTCGATCAAACCAGCTTTCAAACAAAAACATGCATTGAAATATCCTTTTTAAAAATTAGAATGCAGTGTTCCAAACTATCAGAATTTTTTCTCCCCAATGCTGCAATAAAAAACCCCTAAAGCTCCCGTAATCTCTACGAAATTCCCCTAGACAAATATTTCTTTTTCTTTTCTTTATAATATAGGGAGACAACAAGCAGACGGATTTCCTGATGGTAAGAAATGCTGTCGCCTATAGACACCAAATGTAGTACCTAATGGTGCGTTGTCAACCTGAGGCTAGGATGGTTAGCCTCCTGCTTAAGTAAGTAAACCGGCTACCCTACCCTCCAACCGAAACACGACAATAACGAGCATTGTCATTTCGCGAAGGAATAGGTAAGGCGGTGGTGCCTGTATGTCCGGGCGAGTCGTTGCAGGACTCTACCACCTAGTAAAATATTATAATTAATATTTAACATAAACAAAATTACTTGATAAAGAAACATATTTTAATTTTTAAGTTAGTTTAGCTTTAGCGGTGACACAACAAAATCGACTACACAGCAATATCTATTTCTTATTTAAGCACACTTTTAGTAACGAGCATTCATACCAGATGTCACTAAAATATAAATAAGATTATTGGCTTTATTGTTTCAACCAACGCCTTGTATATTTTTTCTAATAAGTACAAAAAAATCTAAATAAAAAAATCTCTAATAATACCCCTAAAAATATGTCCCCCCTAAAAAACCATTCCAATTTTTTATCCCCTAAATCTGGGGAGAAAACCCCTAAGTTGGGAACCGTGTTAGAATGCCACAGATAAATCAAATCAAATATATTTCATTGCTGCAACACATAAATTACAACACGTATATTGGTTCTTACAATTTTAACATCACAGTGTCACATATTTTATCATTATTATGACATGGAATTTGACACAATAATTATGGTAACTGTATGATCAGTCACATCACTACATAGTAAAAAACAAAGTCTCTCCCTCTGTCCCTGTATCCATTTGTATGATTAAATCTTTAAAACTGCGCTACGGATTTTGGTGCGGTTTTTTAAATAGATAAAGTGATTGAAGAGGAATGTTTATATGTATACTTCATAACCATGCGAAGCCGGAGCGGGCTGCTAGTTAAATAATAAATTAAAATTTATATCGTCATATTTTGATTTCAAGATTAACAATCTTAATTATTCAATGAGATAATAATACTAAATCCAAATTAATTTAATAGTTTTGTAATTATTAAATATTAATAAATAATTATTTGTGTTAGATTTAAATTCGGTAACCAAATCATTTAATTACAATTGTTCATTTAACTCGACATACAAACATTTACACAAGACATTTTTAAATGTATAATCCATTTGTTTATTATTACATTATTATATATTAACTACATTATTTATGTTTTTGATTTTTTATTGTTCATAATCTAGTTGCGTAACCAATCAATGAACAAAATTAGCTTTTATTACGTAGATCTATACAAAGATTATTGTAACTACCACCGGATAGGAACGCGGCCACTCACTGAGAAGATCCGGCGAAAGAAACTCAGCGGGCTTGTCTTTTTTCTTATAACTCTAATTTACAAAAGTTTATTACATTTACAAATGATTTGCAGAGATTGTTATGAGGAGCAATTAATCCCAAGTATTTCTGTCTTCTGAATATTCTGAAACTTTATAACCCTTACCATACAACTTAGTCTTAATACATTTTTTAAATTTATTAAATGGCAAGTCTTTAATATGCTTAGAAAGTTTATTGTAAAAACGTATACATTGGCCCATGAAAGAGTAACTGATTCTGTGGAGACGAGACTTATGCACAACAAGATTGTTTTTATTCCTTGTGTTTACAGCATGCACATCACAATTTTTCTTAAAAAAATATATTTTTATGGACATATAACAAGTTTTTAAAAATACACTGAGAAACCACCGTTAGAATTTTTATTTCTTTAAACTTACTTCCTATCTTAGTTTATGTTTAAAATTTTCTTACTAACACATATATTCATGTTATGACAGACATACACACAAAAAGAAAGAGGGGTGAGGGGATAAAAGTTTAGGTAGTAAACTAGTAAGCGATTCTGCTGATGATTGAGACAAACATCGAATATACCCTGTAAAAATAATTTCACTTGGCACTCGATACTCTGCCTACCTGACAATGGCGTGAAGATTTGTATATAAGATGGTGCTGCTGCGTCGCTATCTTATATCCGAGGTCTTAAGCTACATATGCAAATCTACCTTCCCTTCAGTATGATACATAACAATAGAGAGCACTGACGTTAGGAGTGGTCAGAACTAGGTAGCATAGTAGTACCAACCTGGGCGAGCTGGTGCTAGTGCATTTATTTATGATTGACTACATAAGTGTATCCAGTAACCTAAATTACAAGGGCGAAGGGGTTGTCGCATCCCAAATCAGATTACTGTACTATAGTTAAACTATTCGCATTTTTTAGAAACCAATTTTTTACAGTATTTTAACCGTCTTCTTCGTCTAATAAAATTATTTTTTGTTTTTTCTAGGCATATCCTGATTGGTCATGGCACACTGCTGGTCGAGGGGATATCAACTGTACTGGTTTGGTGTCGGTGTACCGTGTCCGAGCTGATCGCTGCAATAGATTATGGGTCCTTGATGCTGGTGTCATGACAAGCTTAGACGATTTCCGCCGGGTTTGCCCCCCAAAGATACTGATCTTCGACATGGCAACCGATCGACTGGTAATTATTTTTTTAATCACCATTCTTAGTAATAGACAAAATTAAAAAGTGTATAGTGTGTACAATTAAAATTACGAATTAATAAATGTAGGTACATAGGTACCTACTTCTTGGATCTGACGCTGTCCGATCCGTCTAAATAATAAAAAAAAACTTCACGCCTACATCCCCGAAGACGTAGGCAGAGGCACAACCATAGCACCCACGACTAGCCCAAGACATTAAGTCCCGCAGTGTGATAGGTGGCAAGCCCTGTCGTCTACTGGGCGCATATCCAATCCCGACCAACATTTTGTAATTAAAAAATTGGAAATATTTAATTTTCTATATGTTGGCCGACCCGGAATTCGAACCCGGGCCCTCATGCAGTCAAGTCAACACTTACTAAGTTATTGTAGTACCAATTTCAGTATGTATATATATTATGTATATATATTAATACGGTTAAGCTACAGCCATAATACAAGCATATACCTAAATTGCCTACTTTGGAGCTAGATTCAATTAGCGTAATTTGCCCCAGTGTTGTGGACCAACCGAAGATCACCTTCTTTTAAGTAAAGGATCATCAAAATCGGTTCACTCTTTAAAAAGTTCTGAGATTACACATTACCAAGCTCGGTTCATTCTATACAGAGTTCTAAAGTAAGACATTTAAAAGTTTTCGCGCCATCGAGAGAAAAGATGGTCGAAGTTTTTTCATAATTATTGAATTTCGTATTTATGTTAAGTGAAATTAGTCAATTTTGGTGGCATTTTGTACAATTTTGTTTATAAATTAGCGTATCGTGCATTTTCCCGTTACCGCCAAATCTCACTATATGAGTTTGAGTAATGAGGCCATCGCTTTACCCAAGACCCTGACATTGACTTATTGCCGACTTATGACCAATTATAATTGAATCAGGATTTCGGTAAATTTGATGCAAATTTCTTAACTTGACTAATGGCAAAATGCTAACGCGAACGCCAAAACTTAAAGAAAGAAAGAAAGACATTTAAAAATAGTTTAAATTTTTTTCTTACCAAACTTTTGAACGCAAACGCGTCATTTATGGTCTATTAGTCAATCAAATTCACGTTTAACCGTAATCATAATAATTTTCACACGCTTCACATAAAACGACCTTCAAAAATAAATAAGTAGGTCTTATTATGTCAACAAATTGAATTTGGCCTTAATAAAACGTGACATTAATTTATTCCAATGAGGCTTTATCTAAGAAATCTTAATATCGAGATAAAGAACCCTCAGGACATTACAGTTGAATAGTTGAATTAACTTTCGTCAGACTTTTACTGTTTCATTTCCAAATAAAAGTAAGTAGCTACAGTGTAAAAATTTTAAGCTATTTTTGAAGTTATACTTCTTTTGGCGCGTTAGGAAAAAATGATGAGGGTAAATTTTAACGATGCGCGCGCACACCGTCACGAAAAACCGACCTGGGGGGTTACCATAAGCTCTTAAAACAGTACTATTTCAACAATACTAATTGTCAGTCGAGAAAGACAACCTTATGACGTATATCATAAAGTTGCATATAAAGGCAGACATTTAGCAAGATGGAAATAATACTGCTTTAAGCGTTCATGGTAGGGCCCCTGATGAAGTTAGCTATAGATAACATTTTAGTTTTTATTAAATATTAAATAAACTTTATTTAACTAAATAATGCATTATAATAAAACTTTTAATGTATTAAATACCTTTTTTCTGTAGTTAGTGTCATTTTGTCTACAAATGTAAAATAAGGCAAAATATAAATTTTTTAAAAAGATTTTATCTTATTACGCCGAAGAAGTATAACTTCTAACGCGTGTACATAAGTACATACATATTTATTTTTTTATTCGGCAAATCATTTTAACTAAACATATAATGTGTTTAGCTACTGGTGTCTTGTCTTATCAAGGATATGATTTAAATATATCGGAAAATTAACTAATAAATATCATTGTACTCAGGCTATAGAAACACTAGAAAAAGCAAAATTTTTGATATGGATTTTAATAATGTTTTATGTTTAAAAATTATTTTATGCTAATTAATGTTGAAGGTTTTCATTCTTTCATTTCACTCACTCGTTCATTCCTTAAGTCAAACATTAATTCATTCATTCTTTAAGTCATTCATTAATTTATTCATTCATTCACTCATTTATCATATAAGCTAATTCAACTTTGTTTAATATTTTTAATAGATTAGTCTTGACAATAGTACAAAAAATAGTTGAGCGGTGTTAAGGGACACCCGGATGGAACGAAGTTCCTTTTATACACTTAACAAAAATAACGACACGACACCACACTGTTCAATGTGAATTAGAAAAAATATCTGGCTTGCTTTCTATAAGAGACAGAGAGACAGACAGAGAAACATGAGCACGCCGCACAGCTTACAATAGCTTACTATAACAAAAAGTGTCGTGACAACTTTTTGTGATATTTTTTTAAATCTAGCCTCTTTCATAACGCGCGATAAGGAATTTCGTTCCAATACCTCCAACCCGTTGTTATAGTCAAATTCTCAAAATGATCTATCCGGTTACAGAAATACCCATTAGCGATATTGTAATCGAAAGTGGTGGCCTACGTTCAATTAAAACCGATTCACCTTCAAACTAGGATAAGAAAACTAGTAATTAGTTAAATAACAGACTATGATCTCAATTACACTGTCATTTTTCGCCTGATTGCCTTTTGTGTTAATGCTAAGTAATTTTTGACAGAACTGTTATTAATGATAAACGCGCTTAGTAATTTATGTCAAATTAAATTACATTTGCTTTAGGATTAAAGTTGATTTCACCATTGAAAACCAAGTTTAATAAAACTTAAGTTTAGTGTAAACGAGAACAATTATCGGTTATGATTCCGTTTATAAGCTACTGCAATTTAAATTTAAATAAAAACAAAAGGTGGCTCGGAATTGGATGTGTGCCCGGTTGGCGATAGGCTTGTCACCTATCACATTGTGGAACTTAGTGTCTCCGGCTAGTCGTGGGTGCCCTGGTTGTGCCTCTGCCCAAATCTTTCGGGGATATGAGCGTGAATACACTTTTTTTGCAATTAAAATTAACAAAATTCGTATTAACTTACCATGCGATTTGGTGCCATCATGAAAGATGGTGGTCGTATCTTCTTTGTAATTAAT
Source organism: Calephelis nemesis (assembly GCA_002245505.1). Lineage (NCBI taxonomy): Eukaryota > Metazoa > Arthropoda > Insecta > Lepidoptera > Riodinidae > Calephelis > Calephelis nemesis. The sequence continues at coordinate 90,620 of NJDD01004609.1, read as the reverse complement.
TAACTTCATATTAATTATGAGTAAATGGGTAATTTAGGTTGCAATTAGTTCACTTTTGTTCAGTTCAAGTGCACAAGTGAACTAATAGTGAAAAATTAATGTATCGTGTATTTCGTCGCTGCTGCAAAATCTCACTTAATGAGCTTGAGTAACGAGGCCAGCGTTTTACTCAAGACCCTGATATGACTTTGTATATATTTACGTATGAATGCTAAGAATTAATTTATTGATACGTAAGACGTGGCAGCATAGCCTTAGGGTCTTAGCCAGCACGAGAAAGGGGCAAATTAACTAACTCAACTCTTCATACACGCGTAAATACATTGACCAACCGCAAGGCTCGGGTTCCATTTCCGACGGGGACAGGCATTTGTGTGATGAACATTTAAATGTTTGCATTTCCGGGTCTGGGTGTTTATTAAACATATTCTGGTATCTATTTAAGTATTTCTTTGTATTGCAATCGTTGACTTACATTCATAATACAAGCATATAATTAGCATACTTTGGATTAGATTCAATTTGTGTGACTTGGCCAGGGATGTTTATTATTATTTGTTTATTTATTGTTTAAAGAACAATTAAAAATATTCGGTATCGGGCAAATAATTACTTAACATTAAAAAAAATAACGACAAATGAATGACCCGCTTTATTTTGAATTTCATTGATATAATTCGTATGACATCTTTAAGATATCAGTGTAAATATGTTGTCTCAACTAATCAACAATTACAAATTTGTATTAATTAATATTAAAATAAATATCTCCATAAATTCCATGTAATCACTTTATTAATTTACATTTTTTGGCAATTTACATCAACATAAGTTTGTTAGTTTTCGCATAATCGTCAAATATTATGTAAATGTAGTTGTGAGTATTATGATAAGGAAATTAGAGCTTATTTTTTAATTTTAAAAACTATGTATTTTTTTCTTACCCCGTGTTGGTCCGGGCCTTTCTTCCCAGGCAGCTCGTAAAAGGCGAACACAGGCTTATCATCACTAACACCATGACATCTGACTAGGTGGTAGAGTTTCGCAGCGACTCGCCCGGATTGGTACCACCGCCTAACCTATTCCTGCCGCCATAATGTCATGACGTGTTCCGGTTCGGAGGGTAAGGTAGCTGGTAAACTTACTTTTGCTCGAGGCCTAACATCCTGACCTCAGGTTGGCAACGCACCATTACCATCTTTGGTGTCTCTAGGCGGCGTGAATTTCTTACCATTAGGAAATCCGTTTGCTTGTTTGCCTTCCTATAACAGAAAAAAAAATAATTGAGAGATGGTTTAGAGTTGAAAATGCTAGCGATTTAGAAGGTAATTAAAATGTTAAAAATTTATAAATTATAATTTGAATTCGATGAAAAATACAAGACACATGGTTACAACGTCAAAAAAAGCATTAAAAATAGAAATGAATCACGCCGACCGCAATCGAATGCGTAGGCTAATGACGTCACGAGTTGTACTAGGTACGACATAGTGTGACAAGTGAAGTATTTTAGCGGCCTATTTTAAATTAATATTTGTAAAAGTAAATATAAACATGTTGCGATAATATTTAAAACGCACTGTCACTTTACCCCTAACTTCCTTATTTCGAAATTTGGCCGGTCCTTTAAAACCCTGTGTTACACTACACTGATAATACCAACAGATAACTAATAATGTACATAACATCGTATTAACTTTCTTCTTCTCCTTCTTCCCTCTTTTTCTTCAAATGGGATTTCAGCTCCGCAGTTGATGGAGTCAGGCATACGACATATGCGTCTGCGCAATTTTCTTAAAAAGGGGTCCAAAGTTTTGGCATCACGTATTAATATATAGATTATCGTCGTTGCTTGCAAGTATGTAATTTACTTTGGAGATTAACCCAATAAAAATTAACGTAAATTAAATTTGTGTAATATGGGTAAGTTTTATAAAATAAACTCAGATAGTTTGTTATTATTTTATCAATGAAAGGAATTCACAAAAATGTACAACCCTGAAGGTGATGTAAAATACGAAACGGGTTAACTTATACGTATAGTATTATTTCATAATTATTTATAAAAGGTGTATTTGGAAAAGTACTGAGTGTCATACATTAAACAAGTTTTGCAAACAACTATTTATTTGGCCAAGTCAAAGATGTCATGGGCACTAACCACTAAACTTGCTTTTAAGGGATACCACAAACAAAAAAACGTATCTTAATAGTTTAGACTAAAACGCGACAGACACATAGCCACGTAAAACTTATAACATATTTTTAAAGAAAGAAACACTTGTACTGTTTTACTTATCACTTATAATTTATTACTTTGTAATTAATAGCCTACCGGTTTCGCTTAAACAGCATCATCAGGGTTAAAACTTAAACTACTAGTAGTAGTACTACTACTACTACCAGACTAGTAGTTTAAGTTTTAGCCCTTTTTTAACTTAAACTACTAGTAGTACTAGTACTACTACTACAAGACTAGTAGTTTAAGTTATAGCCCTTTCTAACTTAAACTACTAGTAGTACTAGTACTACTACTACCAGACTACTAGTGTTACTTTCTTTAAAAATATGAATATTTGGAAGTTTTACTAAGTGCCGACGATGGAAAATATCAAATAAAGTTATAACACTCTTCTTTTGCATTAGGACAAAAAGCTACATAATACAAGAGACTACTAATAATTATTCTTTATGTCAGAGGTCAGTGAACAAACTCATGGCTCTCCTGATGGTAAGAGACAACCGTCACCTATAGACATAATAAATGTTAGGTCTCTGTCCTGTGGCTGGTCTAGGTCTACCGGCTGCCCTCAGAGTCGGACTTTGACAGAGTTATTACGGCGGCAGCGCCCGATCTAGAGGAGGGCAAACAAGCCTATTGCACTAGGCGTCAAAAATGAGGGGCGTCGAAATTAAGTATTTCTGTAAGTTCAAATAAAAATCTCGCCTTTGTGGTCTAACGGTTCAGTTGTCGAACTTGACTGCGTGAGGTGCCGTGTTTGATTCCCGGGTCGGGCAACAAAAAAAAGTTGAGTTTTTCTAATACAAAAAAAACGTTGCTCGGTATTGGATATGTGCTCGGTCGGTGATAGGCTTGCCACCTATTTTGTGGGACTTGGTGTCTTTGGCTAGTCGTGGGTGCCCTGGTTGTGCGTCAGCCTACCCCTTTAGGGATATGGGCGTGAAGATACTTACTTATTTCTGTAAGTTTAAGTAACTGTTTTTCAATTTCTTAAAAATATCTTAAAACGAAACTTATTTCGTTTCATTAATATTGGCAGAGAAAATGCCTCTTTTTGTAGGTTAAAGTTACACTATCTATGAAATAATGCATGGGTAAAAGGCGGCCAATATTATTTTGCCTGGAGCGGCGAAATAGGATCGGGTGTTATATGGCGGCATTAAAAAGGCAAGGCTATAGATTCCTACTCGGGGAAAATTTCTGCACAGCTCCCAACCACCAGTGAATAACGAAATATTAATTTATTTATAATGAGTTGCCTAATAATACGTATAACATTTAACAATGATTATAATTGTAATTGGCACAGTAATTGTCGTGTTTCAGAGGTTACATTACAATTAATTTGTTAGTACAAGTTAATTAATGGTTAATGAGTCTTCTAATATGTTATAATTGAGGATATAAGGAAACATTTAGAAAACATAATTGAGTACTAATTTATATGTATACATGGTCGTGTAATTTATAGGTACAGTCAACGGCAGATTAAAGTACCCAAATCTATCCAAATATTTTGATCGTAGACTTTAAGGCCCCATACTCAGTCAGCCAGAAGAGCCAATCACCGCGCTCCCCCGTTCCATGATTACTATGAACAATGGCGCTCTAAAGTAAACGTCTTAAGCGACAAATCACTATTTTTGACACTATAAAAGTAATTTGAAAAAAGTATAAAAACTGAAACACTTATCTTTTAGGTATAGTACTTATCTATGTTAATGTTAAATCTGGTGTCGATATTTTTACAATTGAAGTAGACAGAAAGCAAAAGCTTTCAAAAAAGGGTTAACTTTTTGATTTTTTCCTATCGAGCAAAGTGAAATGAATCGTGTTTTGGAAACACTAGTCTAGTGAAGCATATTCATGTTAATCTTGTGTATTTTTGTCAACAAGATCCATGATTGCTTTGTATGAAAAAAACAGTAAACTGCTGACGTATTTTAGCGTATATGGCCCCTTAAACAGTAACATAACGTCCATGCGCTTTCATAAATTGCTGTGTTTCATTTTAATTTTCGGCGTTTACGACACGATACTATCGGAGTGGTTTTAATATCGCGTTTAATGTGAAAACAGCCAATTAGTAGTACATTATGTATATATTAATACGTGATACCAAAACTTTGGACCCCTTTTTACGAAAATTGCTGGGACGCAGGGTGTAAAATTTGACACACTTATAGTTTATGTGTAGAAGTGCAGAACAATAATATTTTTTATTAATAATGGTTATAAAGTACATTAAATCAATAAATAAAACATTACCCACACTACAATGCATTTGACACACGCAAACGAATATATTGATGATAACGATAAAAGACCACAGATAGCTCACCATACAGTTTGGAAACAAAGTAGTTGGTCTTGAAAAATGAAGATGGCGTTCTTATCAGCAAGATATTAAAATGTATTATGCTCAAATTTCGACCAACGGGCGACCACTAGTATAAGTATACATGCAATGATAACCTTGTCCTTTATAATACTATACGTTTGTAGTAGTAGAGTATTGGTGTGAATTCTATTAGCAAATTGTTTTTTTTGTTTCTCACGTGAATTTATGCGTGATAAACAATGCGTGATTGTTTAGAACGTGAGTTCTGATTAAACGCTTGTCATTTAAATACCAGTATTTTATCACTGTTACTTTTTATACTAGCAGTTACCCGTAGGTCCCGTAGCATCCACAAGTATTAAAGTTATTTAGTTCTTTTTATGAAATACGTTAGGATATTGGATTTTTTTAGGTTGGTTCAAATTAGGTTCAGTTGGGGTCAGTATTGGTCAACTTTATTGAATGGTAACATTTGTTGAATTTTTGTTTTGTAACAGTGATTTGTCCTTTTTCTGGAGTTATTTAAAATATTCTATATTGAATGTAGGTAACTTAATTTAATGTAGTAATCATGTTCAAAATATATGTGGAACTATTACAGTACCATGGCCTAAGTAACTTTCAAAAAAATAAATATAAAATCATGTCAATATTGGTAGAGTTGTCGCGTAACAAACATATAAAAACACACCAATTAAATAATTACGACTTCCATTTCGAGAGTCGGTTAAAATAAAATAAAGTTGAGATAATAAGCGTTAAAATGTTATCATAATTGTATAAATTTCCACACATCCACACCTTACACGCGAAATGCCGAAACTCGTTTGTTGGGAATGTTGTTTTTGTTTAACTAAGTTAAAAAAAGAGTTTTTTTTCTTTTTTCCTTTTTTTCTTTCTTTAAAATTTATAGAAATAAAAATACCTTACGTTTCTGAATTGGATTTTTTTGAGCAGAAGGAAAGCGTAAGACACTCAGCTCTGTGGTAAGATACAGCCTTGGACTATAGACAACATAGATGTTAAAGGTGCGACGCTGTCCAATCGCTAAGAGACTAATGTGCAGGTTTCAACCGGCATTTTTATAACGTTTGACTTTACATTTAACAATATCAACATTATCTAATGGCAACAACAATTTGCATCCTTTAGAGTCAGGTCAGTAGGTTTACTCTTGAATCTCGATTTGATGCAATTTGAAAATTGGAATCGGGTCGTCATTTTAGGTACTCACTCTTAGGTACACAATACTAGCGAATCGTTAACATGATCGATTATCTATATATATAAAAATCAATGCCACTTTTCGTTGTAACTTTATAACTCACAAACGGGTTCACCTATCCAAACCAAATATTTAGGCTTTGTTTGGACTATTTAGTAGATGGTTTACGCGGAGTTTGCATAAAATCGGTCGAGCGGCTTTTCATTTATCACATTTTTGTAACAAATGAATTCAATAAATGGCGGATCATTTTGTTAATGGGCATTTTTCAGTCAAATTGAAACTTTTTCAGATGGGGATTTTGCTGTCATATTGACATATGATTTTTTTTGAGTTATTTTTTATCTTTTTTGTTTTGTTGTGCTATGTCATTCATGGGGTCATATACGTAGCGAAGCACGTAACGGGACGCTAGTAAACAATATATTATTTTATCAAATTCGTCATTTATTTTAACGAAATGTATCTACTGTGTTCAAAAGTAGCCAAAAATGACATATCCTATTCCTATTTTCAATTTTAATGGAATCGAGATTCATGAGTACGCCTACAGATCGTGTAGTTTGTTCAAAAGTTCATTAAATACAATGCCTTTAATCGTACTTTATTCTGCAACGAGAACACGCCCTTTCGAATATTATAAAGGAATGACCTCGACTGCCGTAAGCCACTTACAGAGGACTCAAATAACAGGCGTTTTATATCCGTTTGTCTAATGTGACCATTATATTTTGGACTTAAAAACGGGACATTTTTTGGAGTTTACTCCTTAAGAAACGATTTGAGTTATAAGGCCCGGTACGGAAATTTTATGACGAGTAAAATCAAGTGTGACACGAGACGTTTGGACACACACAATTTTTTTTGTTAGCAGGTTTATTTAATGTCTGTACGAACATATCCTGATGTAGTAGGCACCTAGTTACTCATATTACATGTTTATTTAATTTTGAATTAATAAACAAATTCAATATGGTGACCGTGACTTGTGGCGCTCTTTGGGGGAGGCCTATGTCCAGCTGTGGAGGTCCTCCGACTGATGATGATGATGAAATAAATTTAATTAATAAATTTGCTCAAGTAAGCAAATTACATGATTTTATGATGACGGTTAGTTAACTTGTCCAATACATAAAAATACTTAAATATATACCAAAATTAGTGAACACTCAGACCCAGAAATGCAGACACCAAAATGTTTATGACACAAATGCCTGCCAGTCGAGAATCGAACTCGGAATTGATTGGTGGAGTTAGGCATATACGCAAGCCCCTCGACCATAGAGGCAATCGAATTAAAAAAACTGTTTTTATTAAAAGTATTTATATATCCAAACAGACAAAACGGGTTCGTACAACACAATTTCATTGCGCTGCCTAATATTACGCTCATAATTTGGAGCTGCAGTAATGTTTTGCCACATTTTGAAAAAAAAAACACTTTTACAATCAACATTATCTTCCGAGAGACCGGGAAAGATAACCGGAAATCCGGACAGTTCCATTTAAACCTAGACGTCTGGTCACTTAGTCATGCCTTAATAAAATTCAATAATTCTACTTTTACTTTCAATTACACAATTATGTTAATACACGCTCAGTGTTTGTGTATTTTTTTTATGGCCACAAGGACTGTATTTTTTTATAAACATATTTCAAATAAGTAAAATGCTCATTATTGAATGTATCTCGAAAATCACCTGTAGGATTGGTACCATCTCTGAATCATTATGTTACTTTTAAAAGAAATACCATCAAAATCTATTAAGTAATTTTGAATAAAATTTAGGAAGTTCTTAATTTTTTTTTCTTGTTATATTACAACTTTTACGAAACAAAATTATTGTTAATTATTTCTTTGTAATTATATTTTTCAGTCCCATTGCAATTTGACAATTATTTTGAAAACAAAAAAAAAATAAGATTGTACCAATATTTTTTGAGTTACGCTTATAGCATTAGTTTTGTTTACTTAGTTTAAAATTGTAGTTGCAGTTTTACAGCATATATTTTTTTACAGTATTAAGATTACTATTAATGTTATATATATTACAGTATTAATATTTACTACTTTGACGTAAATGTTGTAATTTGTTGTTCCTCTACCGCGAGATCCTGACGGTATATCTTTAACCCCTGAAAAAAAAGAGTGTCTTAAGTTTTACGTATTTGTGTATGTGTTTGTGTGTGCATGTTTGTGCGTCTGTATGTGGCAACATAACTTTTGAAAAAATGGAAAGATTTCGATGCGACAGCTAACGTGATCGATATTATGTTTAGCTACATTGTCAGGTCCGCTGAAATAGGTAATTTGCCTTTCTACCAGGCAGCTAGTAAGAAGCTAGCAAAGGTTAAAATATAGGGCATCACCAACAAGATCACTGGTGGTATAGTTCTGGCCAGCAATTTGCCCGTGTAGAGGCAACCTTTCTCCGCCCTTTCCTATTTCTGTCACCATAATTACTCTGTCATGTTGCAGTCCGGAGGGTAGGGCCTAAGTTCTCGTGAAAAATCTATGGATCCACCCTCGCCTATTCCTTTCGCCATAATGACTCTATCGTGTCTTAGGGTAGAGTAGGTCTAGGTTCTCGGCTAGGATAACGACGCTCTTGAAAAACTTATGATAACTATAGTCCACGGTTGTCTCTTACCATCAGGAGACGCGTGTGACAGTTGATTTCTCACATAAAAACAAATAAATAAACATAACTCATGTTGTAGACCTTGATAACGTCTCTAAAAGGAATGAGCTCGGCTGCCGACATATTTGTACTTTACAACCGTAAAACGTGTTATTTAATAATTAACTTATAAACTTCATCGCATTTGAATTTTATATCACGCAATTAAAGTGTTATTGTATTTATTTAGTGTTGCAGAAAAGACTTAATAACCTATTACGTGTCATCAGGGTTGTTACGCCATTTTTAAAGTAACTAGTGGTCGCCCATTGGTTGAAATTCGGCCATAATGAATTTTAATACCTAGGTAGAAATTTGACCATAATAAATTCTAATATCTTGTTGATAAGAACGCCATCTTCAATTCTTAAGAACAACTACTTTGTTTCCAAACTTTATAGTGCGTCACCCGTGATCGTTTAACCGTCAACATCAATATATTTGTTTGTGTGTGTCAAATGCATGGTAGTGTGGGTAATGTTTTATTTATTGATTTAATGTACTTTATAAGCATTATTATTGAAAAATATTAGCGTTCTGCACTTTTCCTACACATATACTATAAGCGTGCCAAATTTTATGCTCTTGCGTTTTCGCAATTTTAGTAAAAAGGGGTCCAAAGTTTTGGCATCACATATTAATATATAGATTACATACTGTAAGATTTTGTATTTGAGATGATTGCTATTGAATTTTCATGTCGATAAATGTAATTTTAATTATTTTAATATTATGTAATCTATGTAAACAATTAAATGTATTGTCAAGTAAAGCTCAAAAATGCTGAATCAATTACTCTGTATAAAATTTATAAAAGACCACCTTGTGTATCCAATAAAAAACAACAACAGGATTCTTTAGTTCAGAAGCACAGTAAAGCGTCTTACAATATTTTTACCAGTAACACAAGATGATAAGTTTAACATTATTCAATATATATTTTTAGTACATGCAGCAAAAGTATTTTAAACTACGCTCAGTGGCAACCCTAATTTAAACTACTAATAAAATATGTAAAGCCTAAACAACAAAAACTAGTGTAAATGATGGATTGCGGAATGGTGTAAGCTTATCATAGATCTATATTTCAATTAAAGTTATAATTATACTTATACAGATAATAATAGCAGCGGTTAATTACAAGAGAACAGATTATCACAAGGTTTAACGCCTGACCGCGAACATACCGTGATAGGTTATGCGAAACGAAGTTTATGCCAGGCTTAACACTTTAGAAATGTTTTAAAAGATAATTTGATTAAATTTTTAAGCTTTTTCCAAGGCACAGATAGAAACATGTAAAAAGTCTGGGGATAACAATAATTACCTCTTTGTTTAGCAGAATATAGGCTTGTTTACCCGCTTCATTGACCTCTATATATTCCTATTTCCATGATCCACCTAGCAGCTAGTAAAATGCAGCGTCCATTCCTTTGTAACTGTCATCGTGACAATATTAGTATTTTTTTTATGTTATAGGAAGGCAAACAAGCAGACGGATTTCTTGATGGTAAGAAATTCACGCCGCTTAGAGACACCAAAGGTTGTAATGGTGCGTTGCCAACCTGGGCCGGGATGTTAGGCCTCGAGCAAAAGTAAGTTTACCGGCTACCTTACCCTCCGAATCGGAACACGTCATGACGTTATGGCGGCAGGAATAGGTAAGGCGGTGGTACCAATCCGGGCGTGTCGCTGCAAAACTCTACCACCTAGTCTGATGTCACGGTGTTAGTGATGATAAGCCTATGCTCGCCTTTTACGAGTTGCCTGGCAAGAAAGGCAGATGAGGAGTTTCAAAAATTGGGCACAACAGTTAAAAACTATGCTTTAAAATTTCACATCCATGTATTGTAATATTTTTAATGGGATTCGAAAGCAAATCTTTTCTTGATTTAGAAATATTACTTTGTTTTTATGTTAATCGCCTCTGTGGTCTAGCGGTCCGGGTGTTGGACTTGACTGCATGAGGTCCCGGGTTCGAATCCCGGGTCGGCCAACAAAAGAAAATAGGATTTTTCTAATTTTCTAATTAAAAAATGTTGGTCGGGATTGGAAATGTGCCTGGTTGTCGATAGGCTTGCCACCTATCACATTGTGGGACTTAGTGTCTTCGGCTAGTCGTGGGTGCCTTGGTTGTGCCTCTGCCTACCTCTTCGGGGATATGGGCGTGAAGATACTTTCTTTTTTTTTGTTTTTGATTATTTGTATTAATTAATGGAAAAAAATATAAAATAAGACAACAAGTGTGATAAATTGGTCAGTTTTGTTACTATATTCAATATCCAAAATAAATGA
>NJDD01004609.1:35422-78096 GCA_002245505.1 Calephelis nemesis | reverse complement strand
TTTTCAGCCAAACTATAAGTACTTTTTTCTTTCTTTATAATTTTTGCTGTGAAAACTTCTTGAGAGGCGTTGCACCCTTTTTTTGGAATGGGTAGAAATTTCTAAACTTGCGTCAGGACACGAGACCTGATCGAGAATTCGTAAGACGGCGCAGGTCGCTTGCGCGAATATTCATGTTGTCATGTTTGTGTACGATAGCGCAATAAATGAATATTATATTCTATCACATAAATGATAGTACTTTCATACTGATAATTAAAGCAATTCCGGCAAAATTATTCCCTAAACTTTCTAAAATATCAAAAATGCAGAACGTTAATATACAAGTTTTTACTTCTGCCAGCGCTCCCGGAGTGAAACCCGTCGTCTTTTTTGAATATATGTATAGATGAGAACTTAGTAAAATTGCTATAAACTGACTGGGTATCTATTATTCAACGTTACTTAAAAAGTGGTAATCCAATTCCTATAAAACACAGTATGTATGGGACACCCTCATGGATATATTTGCTCTATATAGTAAGGAACAATAATAGTAGAAGTACGTGGTCGAACATGAAAAAAATACATATCTGATACTAGCTGACCCGGCAGACGTTGTTCTGCTATGTTCTTGTCTTTTGAAAAAAAAACATTATTCATTCTTTTAGGAAAGACATTTCATTGTGGCGTTAAAAACAGCTACCTATGTAAGAGTCTTTACCATGAGTTGGTATAGATTACGTTCGGTAAGCTACGTGTCGAAATCGATGACACTTTTGGTCTGAACATGTTTTTCTCTTTGTTACCAATAGAGGCCCTGTTAAAAGTTTTCATATAAACTAGTGGTTGCCCGTTGGTCGAAATTAGACCATAATAAATAACTACTTTGTTTCCAAACTGTATGCGCCATTTGTGATCTTTTATCGTTATCATCAATATTTTGTTTGTGTGTGTCAAACGCATGGTAGTCTGGGTAATGTTTTATTTATTGATATAATGTACTTCATCAGTCTGTTTATTCATTTATCCTACACATAAACTAAAAGTATGCCAAATTTTATGCTCCTGCGTCCGCGCAATTTTCGTAAAAAGGGGTCCAAAGTTTTGGCATCAAGTATTAATATATAGATAACTAGCTGTCCCGGTGAACTTCGTTCCACCCGCTCCGTTTGTATGGGAAAATTTTAAATGTTGGTTTTCCTAGTTTCCTCGCAGTTATTCCTTATTTCTTACCTTTTAAACCTTCCCTGGACTTCTACAAATTAATTCAAAACCAAAAGGAGTCAAATCGGTCCAGCCGTTCTCGAGTTTTAGCGAGACTAACGAACAGCAATTGATTTATATATATAGATTTAAGATACGGATGCAAGTACAGTAATCTTCACAAGCCGTAAACTCATAGTAAGGGCTTAGTTTTTATTTGACAGGATGCTTAGATCAATTAATTTGGCGCTAAAAACTTGACTAAAGGCGGACAGGTTGCCCTGCCCAGGCACACCTACCTCGTAAATAAGGTCCACGTAAAGAGGTCTATGCCATCAAACTTGGGTGCGACAGGTACTCATGCGTAACTAATGTGTGAAATGTATGAACGGGTTAGAAAAGCTAAACGGAATGTTACTTGTGGCTTGAAATAGGAACTTTTCCGTGAAATCAACACACCTTTTTATTTATTTTTTTTTATTTTTAACGTGAAATACTTTTACAAGAAATACATATGTGACGCGGTAACAAATAAAAGGATAGAGTTTTGGCGCCATCGTGAATGAAGATGATCGTATTTTTTCGTTATTATTGAATTTGTTGTAAATTCTGAGTAAAATTAGTTAATTTAGGTGGGAGTTAGTTCAATTTTGTTCATTCAAGTGCACAGACGAAATAATTATGAAGAAACTAGTGTACTGTGCATTTCTTCGTTCCTCGTTTCCTCCGCCAAATCTAACAAAATGAACTTGAGTAAAGTGACCACTGCTTTACTTCAGACCCTGACATGACTTTGTACATAGTGACTGTTAATAAGAATTAATGAAAATGGAAGACATGGCAGTATGGCCTAAAAGTGGCTTTAGCCGGCCTCAGGGGCAAATTTACTAATAAATAAAAGGATTGTCAGACTCGTATCTACAGCCAGTATTAACGTAATAACGCACATAAACTATAAGTGTGCCAAATTTTATGCTCCTGCGTCTGCGCAATTTTTGTAAAAAGGGGTCCAAAGTTTTGGCATCACGTATTAATATATAGATAAAAATATTAGAATGAAAATATGAATGTCACTGATAGTAAAACTGTTATACTCATGTTTACAGTAATACTCATGCTGGTTTTATAGTAGAGTTTATCCATAAATACATATCTTCACGCAAAGTCCCTTACGAGGCAAGCAGAGAGTATCGAGTGCCAAACCTCACCGTCCTGACAAACCTGCCTTGCTTCCTCCAAATTCATTACCCCTTTCATGCAAACACGCCGATTTCGGAGACTCTCGACACCACCTTCGGCTAACACCCGAGCGATATGATCGTGAAATGTCAGCCTAGGTCTCCCCGGGTACCTACATCCATCCACATTCGCATTGCATATCTGCTTTGTCAATCTTTCATATGTCATTCTTTCTACATGTCCGAACCAGCGAAGCAAGCCCTTTCTCATTTTAATACCAACACTTTCTTTCAATTCAATCTTTCTCGGATTTCACTGTTACGAATGCGGTCAACGAGCGTAACACCACAGACTTGTTTTAGAGTTTATTCATTCATTCATTTTGTGAAGCTTGAGTCAACAAGCAGTATTACTCATGTGGAACTGATTGACAGATTATACAATGGACCTGAACAATGCATAGGCTTATCATGCAAGGTTAAAAAGCAAGCGCCTCTGTGGTCTAGCGGTCCAGGTGTTGGACTTGATTTCATCAGGTCCCGGGTTCGATTCCCGGGTCGGGCAACAAAAAGTAAATGTAATTTTCTAATAAAAAAACGTTGCTCGGGATTGGATATGTGCCCAGTTGGCGGTAGGCTTGCCACCTATCACATTGTGGGACTCAGTGTCTCCGGCTAGTCGTGGGTGCCCTGGTTGTGCCTCTGCCTACCTCATGAGCATATGTCAATTAACATTTAAATCAACAAAATTCGTATTAACTTACCATGCGTTTTGGTGCCATCTAGAAAAATGGTGGTCGTACCTAGTTTTCTTGTAATTTATATCTTCGTGTTAATTATGAGCAATTAATGGGTAATTTAGGTGGTGTGTCTTCAGCTAGTCGTGGGTGCCCTGGCTGTTTCTCTGCCTTCTTCTTCGGGGATATGGGCGTGAAGATACATGTTTTTTAAAAGCAAAACGAAGCATGTTTCAGTGTATGTTTAATTTGGAACTATGGCAATTGTTTTATATTATAGCTTTATTTAGTGCAGAAGCCAGGGACTAATCTAAGATGTTATAAAAGTTGGAGATAATAAAGGTTATTAACTATTATTATCTCTATTCAATTCTTGCTGAAAATTAAGTGAATCTTGTTATTAATAAAGTATTGTGGAATTTATGCTTAGTGTGGAAATATGAAGTCTTTATGGTCTAGCGGTCCAGGTGTTGGACTTGACTTTATCAGGTCCCAGGTTCGATTCCTGAGTCGTGCACCAAAAAGGAAATATTGTTATTGTAATAAAATACGTGGCTCGGGATATGGTGTGTGCCCAGTTGGCGGTAGGCTTGCCACCTGTCATATTGTGGGACTTAGTGTCTTCAGCTAGTCGTGGGTGCCCTTGTTGTGTCTCTGCCTACGTCTTCAGAGTCATGTGCGTGAAGATACTATGAAGCCTGTTACGAATTAATTTTTAAAACATATAATTGGGGAGCGTTATTAATTTTAATATTAAAATAAGAACAATAGCTTCTAGTTAAAATCTTAAGATGTAAGACGATTGTGATAAATTAATTGAACAGTGTTAAAATAAGAGCAAACATGATTGTAGTCACGATTACTACGTAGGTCAAGGTCAAATAACTCGAGCTAGATTGAGCTTACCGAAGTTGCAAGTAACCGGTTACTTTTGTAGTGAATTCGTGGGTAATAATAGATAGTAATGAGTACGTAATTCTTTTGTTGGTAGACTAGCTGTCACCCGCGTCTTTGTTCGTGTGGCAGTGAAAATATTTGCTATAATGAAGCCCATAAGGACTTTCAAACAAACTTTCAACGCCTGTTTCACCCCCCTAGGGGTGGAATTTTCAGAAACGCTTAAATAC
The DNA here is from genome assembly GCA_002245505.1 of Calephelis nemesis. Classification (NCBI taxonomy): domain Eukaryota; kingdom Metazoa; phylum Arthropoda; class Insecta; order Lepidoptera; family Riodinidae; genus Calephelis; species Calephelis nemesis. The sequence goes on along the minus strand of NJDD01004609.1, from coordinate 73,869 downwards.
GTATCTACTCATTTTTGGTAAGCTGTCTAAAAATAAAGTTTCATTTTACGAACTTAAAAAAAGACGGTCTTCCGTACAAACTTTCAACCCCTATTTCACCCCCTTAGGAGTAAAATTTTCAAGATTCTCAGACTAGCTATCTATCACGGCTTTGCTCGCGTAGCAGTTAAAATATTTACTGATAAAAGCCCATAGAGTCTCAATGAAACGACCCTACTCACCAAATTTCATAGCTGTAACTCGAATTGTTTTTGCTCGGCGATGATGAATCAGTCAGTCAGGACATATTATTTTGTAAGTATAGATATAAAATTGTAGACAGCGGTGTCAGTGTTAAAGATATCATAGAAAAATTAAAATGGGTTATTGAAGGACGATCACTTGTCGTCTTTACTGTATTATCTATATATTAATACGTCATGCCAAAACTTTGGACCCCTTTTTACGAAAATTGAAAATTTGGCACACTTATAGTTTATGTGTAGGAGAAGTGCACAACGTTAATAATTTTCAATAATAATGCTTATAAAGTACATTAAATCAATAAATAAAACATTACCCACACTACCATGCATTTGACACACACAAACAAATATATTGATGATAACGAAAAAAGATCACAGATGGCGTACTAAAAAGTTTAGCAACAAAGTAGTTGGTCTTGAGAAATGAAGATGGCGTTCTTATCAACAAGATATTAAAATTGATTATGGTCGAATTTCGACCGATAGGCGACCACTAGTATAATACATACTAGTTATAACATAATATATTTTCATTTCCAGGTTCGAAGCGTTTACTTCCCGCGAGAGTTGTTGCGGCCAAGTTCGCTTCTCACCAATATAGTGTTGGATGACTCGAGAACTACATCCAACTTACACGCACCAGTGTGTGACAATATCTTCGCATACATCTCAGATACCGTCGCTCCAGGTGAATATCCTTTTATTGTATTATCATGCGAGTTGTAACAATTAAGGTCTACATTCACCAACTTAGTGTTGGATGACTTGCGAATATATCCCAACTTCCACACGTGTGGCGAAATTTTCGCCTATTATCGTGACTCCTGATGTTATAAGCATCCGACCGAAACTGAAAAACCGAAACCGAATTTTCGACTTGGCTTTCAGTTGTGGCAGTAACCGAAACGAAAACTTACCTAAACATGATGATACGAATTTCTATATATTTCCTCGTGTTGGTCCGGGAACCTTTGCAGAATAGACCAATTGCCTTCCTGCCAGGCAGTTAATAGGCGAGCATGGGCTTACCGTCACTAACACCATGACATCTGACCAGGTGGTAGAGTTTCGCAGCGACTCGCCCGGATTGGTACCACCGCCTTACCTATTAAAAAGCCTAAAAGGCCTAAAAGACAGCCAACGACAAGAGTGTGGGCGCGATTTCGGTTTTCTTCAGCCATTTTTAGGCCGAAATTAAAACCGAAATCGAAACTTTCGGTCGATCTCTAGTTTTTTATCGTACATACATATCTTCACGCCAAGTCCCTTAGGAGGTAGGCAGAGAGTATCGCCTAGATTGCATAAACTAATGTAAGAAAAGGCAAAAATATTGTTACTGCCGTTGGTGATTTTTGTTGCTAGTAATGATTTTTTTTTGTTATGATAATGGAACGCAGACAAGCAGACGGATTCCTGATGGTAAGAAATTTACGCCGCCTAGAGACAGCATAGGTGATAATGGTGTGTTGCCAACCTGACGCTGGGATGTTAGGCCTTGAGCAAAGTAAGTTTACCGGCTACCTTACTCTCCGAATCGGAACACGTCAGCGGTAAGCATTGGACGTTATGGTGGAAGGAATAGGTAAGGCGGTAGTACCAATCTGGGCGAGTCGCTGCGAAACTCTACCACCTGGTCAGATGTCATGGTGTTAGTGACGGTAAGCCCATGCTCGCCTATTAACTGCCTGGCAGGAAGGCAATTGGTCTATTCTGCAAAGGTTCCCGGACCAACACGGGGAATTTCGAAATATATTATCAGCACCCTAAATTACTTCCGGTGTATATCGTAAGTGGTTATTTAAAATGCAAGCGCAACCGCGCGTAACATTTAGTAGATAATACATATTACGATAAGTAAATATACTTGGAATATGAAATAAATCACTGCAAAGCATAACATCCCTTGAACTAATGCTAATGAGTCGTTATCTGGTAGTTCAATCAAATATTTCACAACACTAATTGTGCTGGTATGTAAATACTCGCGTATTTTTTACCTATTCCACTACTCATTGTGTTCTAGTTTTTGTAAATGTCACAGGATTTATGTAATCGTATAGATAGGCTCCCATAACACGATCTAGAAACTGTGCCAAATCATTGATTCTATTCTTCTTTACTAATATTTAATAAGTTTTGTGTATGTAGTTCGCCTCTGTGGTCTTGCGGTTCTGTTCTTGTACTTGACTGCATGAGGTCCCGGATTCGAATCCCGGGTCGGGTAACATAAAGAAAATGGGTTTTTCCAATTTTCTAATAAAAAATAATGTTGGTCGGGATTGGAAACGTGCCCGGTTGGCGATAGGCTTGCCACCTATCACATTATGGGACTTAGTATCTTCGGCTAGTCGTGGGTGCCCTGGTTGTGCCTCTGCCTACCTCTTCGGGGATATGGGTGTGAAGATACTTTTTACTTATGATATAAGTATGCAATATATATGAAAGATGACCTTTACGTTCAAACGTTTCTATATATTCTGGATTTCTAGTTATTTGGCCACTTTATACAGAGTGTTGTTTTGTCTGTAATGTCTAAAATATGAAAGTTATGATTTAGAAATAAATATAGCATAACAAAACGAAAAAATAATACCTACAATCAGGTTGGCAACACATTAGTTAAAATCAGCTAAGCATAAGGTCAGCTAGTAAAAATTCTAAAAATGTGTTTTTCTGTCTTTGCTGCTAACACTGACCACTTTTGTTTAAAAACACGATATAAATAACTTTGTATATCTTAAAAGCGTACTGAGGAATTCTGTTGTATATTTATGAGGATTAAAATTGAAAAAAATGGTCGATATTTTTTGGCGCCATCGAGAGCAAAGAATTTTTCATAATTATTGAATGTCGTGTTCATGTTGAGTGAAATTGGTCAAATTTTGTCCAGTGAAAGTGCACAGAGGAAATATTAATGAAGAAATTAGCGTATCGTGTATTTCCTCGTTGCTGCCAAATCTCATTAAGTGAGCTTGAGTAATGAAGCCACCGCTTTACTCGAGACCCTGAATATTACATGACTTATTGACGATTTATGACTAATTGTGATTGAATCCCGATTTTGGTAAATTTGATGCAAATTTCTACTCGACTGATGGCAAAATACAAACGTGAATGCTAAAACCTAAGGAAAGAAAAGAGGTTTAATAGTTTTGAGGGTAGTTTTTATTTTTTTTCTTTCAAACTAAATAACACAATCATTTATTTATTTTCTGCTGAAATGGTATCTGTAACTTTACTTTGGAAAAGTAACAAACTCGTTAAGATAAAACTGCATTTTTATCTCTTTGTCTGCAAAATTATTTGCCAATACATTGTCCTAAATACCTGTGATACGCGTACGTATTTAGTGAATTTATTTTAACAATATATTGCGTACTTCTTACTACAAGGTGTTGTTCAATAAAGTGATCTACTTCAGCTGAGAGCAAAGCCCTTTAAAGGGCATCTCATAAATTACGTAATATTAAATTAATAAAACGACATTTTTGCATAATTTATTTCATTTTAAATCAACGCATGTTTAAGCAGAGTCAGTTTATTTAGTTTTCGTAAAGATACTGTAGAATATACTGTAAAATATTTGACCGCCACGTTGGTCCAGTGGCTTGCGTACACGTCTAACGGCATTGGCCAACCGCGAGGCTCGGGTTCGATTCCCAAAGGGTGCGGGCATTTGTGTAATGAACATTAAATTTAGATTTGTGGATTTCCGGGTCTGGGTGTCTATTAAATTTATTCTGGTATCTATTTAAGTCTTTCTACGTATTAGTATCGTTGACTTACACCCATAACACAAGCATATAATTGGCTTACTTTGGGGCTAGATTTAATCTGTGTAAGGAATTCAGGAATAAATAAATACCCCTGGACAAATCACACAAATTGAATTTAACCCCAAAGTAAGCAAATTATATGCTTGTGTTATGGGTGTTAGTCAACGATTCTAATACATAGAAATACTTAATAAATAAATACCAGAATAAATTTAATAAACACCCAGACCCGGAAATGCAGACATTTAAATGTTCATCACACAAATGCCTGCCCCCGTCGGGAATCGAACTCGAGCCTCGTGGTTGGTCGATGTAGTTAGGCGAGTACGCTAGCCACTCGACCAATTATTATTATTATTTTAACTATTCTGAACAACTTATCTTTATTTAATGGACATTTCCAAAACTAACACTTATAGACGTATTTCAAACTCAGTCCTACAGGAACAGGAAAGACGCGATTGCGGGGAAGTAATACATAAGAAATGTTAAACAAAATGATCTTTAAACATTCAGAATAAAAAGTGTCTTTACACCCATATCCCCGAAGGATTAGGCAGAGACACAACAAGGGCACCCACGACTAACCGACGACACTAAGTTCCACAATGTGATAGGTGGCAAGCCATATAGTCAACCGGGCATATATCCATCCCGAGCAACATTTTTTTGAAAAAGAAAATTTGAATTAGTACTTTTTCTTTATGGTGATCGACCCGGGATTCGAACCCTGGACCTCATGAAGTCAACACTTGGACCACTAGACCACAGACACAATATTCAAGTTACTAGCAAACTTTTTAAGTATCAAAGTCATACTTATATAGAACTTATTTTGTAGCATCCCGATAAAAAAAATACAGACATATAAGCAATTGTTAAAGATTTGTTTAAGATTGTCGTATTGTATTATTTTTTAGATATTATGTATTTTCTTACAAGAATTTCTTCTGAAAGTATTTTCTTTGAAACGGTTTTCTATTTAAAAACTTATTTTATTCAAAAATGTGTACAATACGTTACGCAATTCTTTCATAAAACGCCAAGAGATTTTTAGTCGTAATCAAAGCTCAAATAGTAATTTATTCAATCTAACACCTTTTGCAAAAACTGATAACCTGATAGATAAGCAAGTATATTGCTTTAATAAAAAAACACAATGCATCTCTATAAACGCATGTTTAATAATCATATGGAAATTAAAAAAAATACTTCACGCCCATGTCCACGAAAAGGTAGGCAGAGGCACAACAAGGGCACCCACGACTAGCCGAAGAAGTCCCACAATGTGATAGGTAGCAAGCCTATCGCCAACCGGGCACATATCCAATCCTGGGCAACGATTTTTTTTTTGGAAAATTGAATCAATACATTTTCTAATTGTTTTATTATTACCCGACCCGGGGGATCGAGCCCGGGACCTCTAGGGTCCGGGACCTCTCTCCGGGACTAGTCAAGTCCGACGCCGGACTGCTAGACCACAGAGGCGATAATATAATGTAATACCTATTGAAATAATATTGGAAATCCAAAGTTTCTTAAAACACATTTGTATTTTATAGGAATAATCGTATATGACGGACGACGAGACAACGCTTGGCGTGTAACTCATGCATCCATGTACCCTGATCCAGACTTGGGTGAATATGACATCGGTGGTGAAAAGTTTACCCTTATGGATGGAGTAGTAGGTTTGGCGCATTCGCCAGCTCAAGGTCTGCTGTACTACCAACCATTGGCTACCGATAGGTAAGAATGAACATGTAATCAAGCTTGTTCTATTTATTTCAAAATGTCTATTTCTTATATTACTTCATTTTTTAAATAAAAAGTAAAATAGTTGTTATCTATAAAATAACTTTTCATGTAGGTGTTGCCAAAGAAATCTGCTGGTTTTAATTAGTTACTATTACAATTACTATACTCATTAGTACGATGTCCGATAGTCGAAACTAATATAGCTTGGGTTGCAGGTTTCAGATGGCCCATTTGCTCGTTTGCCTTCGTTTGTTTAAAAAAAACAATATAAAGGTCGAAGAGTAATCCATCGATCTATTTTTTTCAATATTAACATGTTAACAACTATACAACTATTTATTATTACAATCCACATCAGGCAATATACATCCATAGTTGGTGTCTTAATTTGTAACCAGTAAAGTAAAGTAAATCCTTATTAAACACATTTGTCATGTATGTATTCTTAATTGACAGAATAAGAGTGAATTATTTCCTTTCACTTTGGAGTACTCCAAGGAATTGTACTTGGGCCAATGATAATTTTAATCTACACTGACGAAAATCCTCATATTGCACTTAACATCGTTGATGTAAAAATAATATATTTTTGCAAAAGTAAGTTTGTAGGCGACACTAGATGGTATTAAGTATTTTATTACATATCAAAGCTCGTTTATGATTGCTGACAGGAGAAAAAATTTGTAACATGTGTCTATGTAAATTTGACAGGACGAACACAATATTCAACTTTTTCGACTGTGCAATCAGAAAAGACATGCTATTTTCCAAATATATTTATTTTTATTGTTAATGTTTCAGATTGTTCAGTGTATCAACGGCAGTGTTAGCATCAGGCCCACCAGCGGAAGGAAGCGACTTACCTGTCAACCTGGTAGGCCGGAAGTCCTCACAGGGTCTTGGTCTGGCGGTCGACCCTCGTGATGACACCATCTTCTTCAGTCCGATGTCCGAAACTGCTCTAGCAGCTTGGAATCCTGTCACCAACTCGCACAGGTATAATATATTAAATAAAGGAAGCCAAACAAGCAGACGGATTTCCTGATGGCGAACGAATGGTGAAAATGAATGGTGCGTTGCTAACCTGAGGCCGGAATGTTAGGCCTCGAGCAAAAGTTAACCGGCTACCTTACCCTCTGAACCGGAGCAAGTCAACGGCAAGCATTGAAAAAAAATAGTAGTTATACATAAAAATAAATTGTTAGAGAAAGAAAGAAAGAAAATTATTTATTTGCGGAATATGTGTGTAAATGAGATGTTACAAAAATATTTAAGTATATCAACATATTCTACCACATTTTGGTGTGCAAATATTTTAATATTGTTAAAAAAAATATTTAATTACATACGCTTTAACTTTTAAGCCAATTGTTTATATTATAGCTAGTTTAATTATTTTAAAAATGAAAGTTATTTGCCGAAAATGTGTGTAAAGAACTTTAACAAAAGACATTTGTTAATACCAACATATTCTACAACATTATGGTGTGCAAATATGTTTAAAATTATACAGATTTATTATTATGATTTGTAACATATTATGTTTCAATATTTGAAAAAAAATTAAAATATAATTAGGTTTAACCCTAACTACCATAAGCTATTTTAAATAATTGAAAAAAAAATATCACAAGAATTTTTATTGTTATTATCCTATCAATATTGAAAGCAATTGACGTGAATAAAAATGAATAAACGTGAATTCCGCAAATAAATAATTTTGATATTCACTTAAGGCTGATGATTGAATTACTAATTATTAATTTAAAAAACATAAGAAATATAACTATACAAAATGAAAAAGAATGGTCATAAAATACCTTTCATAAGTTTACTCAAGTGTATTTTGAACGACAATAACAAAAGTGACGTCATTATTTTAATATTCGTCAAAGTACATCAGTACAGATATTATCAGAGATTAGTAAATATAATATTGTCTTTGATATTATAAAAAAGAAATATTTTATTGTTTGTTTGTTTGTATTGGATTGGCTTCGACAGTACTGGACCGATTCGAAAAATTATTTTACCATTAAATGCCAACTTTATGCTCGATGAACATTGGCACGTTATTTCTAGGAAAGATTATAAATGTTTCAATCCGTGCGAAGCCGGGACGAGCTGCTAGAGTAAAACGCCTATTCTACTTGTTGTTACCGTTAATTGAAAACTAGTTTTGATTTGTACTCCAAATTTGAAAACCCTAATTTCATAATTAAAAGCAGACGTCAGCGTTACGTCAGTTTTCAAACAGAAAAATCGCGTCGAAATCGGTTATGTATAACACAATAGATAGAGTACACATACACATAGAGGGAGAAAGGAAGGGGATGAGGGAAAGGGGGAGAGGGGAAGGGTGAGAGGGGAAGGGGGAGAGGGGAAAGGGAGAGGGATATGTCAAAATTATCACCTTTTGGTTCATTTAGAACGTGTACTCGCTAACAAACAATCAGTATACATAACCTCCCTCATAAATCACATTGATCGTCTATAAATTTGGCATTTATACACATATTCAGTAGTTAAGTTGATTAATAACGCATTACGTATTTATGATGATATTAATAGGTTTCGTTTCTTATGATGCTATTAGAAAACAATTAAGCTGCTAATGCACGCGTCAGATCGTAATAATCGGAAGTTATTTATTAGGTGTAACGATTACGAGCTCAATTTTGTTGTTTCCTCGGATTAAAATGAATATTATTATGCTTAAATCTTGTATCTTCGCGCCCATATCCGCGAATAGGTAGGCAGAAGCACAACCAGGGCACTCACGACTAGCCGAAGACATTAAGTCCTACGATGTTATAGGTGGCAAGCCTATCGCCAACCGGGCATATATACAATCCCGAGCAACATTTTTTTTGTTAGAAAATTGGAAAACCCAAATTTTCTTTTCGTTTCCCGAACCGGGATTCGAACTCGGGACTTCAGCTGTCAAGTCCAACACCTGAACCGCTAGACCACATAGGCGATAATAATATTTATATTTAATCTTGTATTGACTCTAATTAATGACAATGGTTCGATATTTGTTTTGACTTTCTTCTCATTAATCTACTCCAAGAATTGCTTTTAATTCGACTGCATCTTATTTTTTTAAATGTTTGTTACCAGATTACCCGGCCAATATTCTTAGTTTGATTATTTTTGAAATGTTACTATGATCCGGCTAATGGTTTTCAAGTAATAAATAAATGTTCGTCTATGTTGATGAAATCATTGTTAATCGTCAAGTTATATGAAAAAATTCATGTTGGACTATCTCGGAATTATAAATAATCTTTGAAAAAATTAAGATCAAATCGCGTCGTGGTAATGAAAAAAATTGAAGTCGGGCTTTTGGCGATGTTATTTGAACATTGTTTTCAATGTTGATGCTTATGGTGGGTTATTTGTAATTGTTTCCATTTAGTATCTCATGCCCATATCCACGAAGAAGTTGGTAGAGTCGTAACCAGGGCACCTACGACTAGCCGAATACAATATGTTAATTTTGTTGGCTGAGCTAATGAATTTCAGACTAAAAACCTTAAAACCTCGAGAATTAAACTTAAGATATTGATAACATAACTGGATATACGAGGCAAGCCTCACGTTCAAACAAAGAATGCATTAGTTAAAGTTGGACCTACATCATTTGTGGTAGGATTTGATATCAGCGAGATTTAATCACTGATTAAAATAATGGCTAGTATAGTGCATGAAAAATATATTTGAATTACAAATTTTGATCTTGCTAGCTGCTATCCCTTTTTTTCTTGTTTTTACAAATGCAATTTATGTCCGTACGTTAAATTTGATTTACTCCATCTTAAGTTCAAGTTACTGATTGAGCTAAAATTTTGCATAGATTTGTAAATTATATGACAAAATTACTATGACATAGGGTTGATTTGTTGATGAGACTGAATGGTGGCCATACGATATCCTAAAAATCCTAACATTATTCTATCGTGTTTCGGCTTCTTTGATATCTCTTGAACATTACTTCTTATATCTTCTCAATCCTTAAAAATGAAAGTTTGTTTTGAAAATGAAAACTTATTTTTTTTTGTTAAAAACTTATCCTAACTTTTCGACATTCACAATGTGTTAGTTTTCTATAATTTAGTGTTTTGTACATATCTCTAATTCTCTAATACTTTGTCCATAGAGTTCTCGCTCAAGATCCAGAGAAATTGCAATTCTGTGCGGAAGTGAGGTGGGTGGAGCGTGACAATGGCGCGATATGGGCGCTCTCTACTCGGTTCCATAAATACTTCAAACGCACCGTTTCTAAGCATGAGGTAAGTTTCTAAGTATTTAAGGCAAAGATGCTGACGGATTTCCTGATAGAATATTATAACGAATGGATCTTAATGTCTATCTTGTGTCGAATTAGTCCATTCTTGCAATAAAGGATTAAAATTAAATATACTAGAACAATTAGAAATTATTAAATGTAATAACGAAGACTCGAATTAGTCCATTCTTGCAATAAAGGATTAAAATTAAATATACTAGAACAATTAGAAATTATTAAATGTAATAACGAAGACTCAATTACACTGTTAAACGAACAAACAAATTTGTCGAATTCACCCCTGCTACACATGTTTAACAACAACGGTGCTACCCCCACCATGCGTACTCACTAAAGCACACCCGCACGCGAACTCGCGAAACCCCATAAGTAGAGCGAGTCGCATGCGCGCGCTCTCGTATCTGCTCGACCTTCGTGGAGTGCAGTCGATTTCTCCTGATGATGCTTCGGTTACGAAGCGAAACGTACGTTGAGTTTTTAGTAGTATGTGTATTGTTGGTGCTAATTAAACAGTTTAGTGGTGTGTATTGTGTGGAGCTGGATATATTTGGGAGTTTTAGCTTCCGGTAAGTCCAATTCATTCTTAGCGCACTATTTTGTCTGTTTTGTTACTCCATAATACGTATACACATTTTTTAGTGGAAAATTTGCAAATTAAATAATTTTATTTAGATTTAAGTATGGATTTCCGCAAAGTAACGCCTTCTTCTATCAATTTTCATAACCGTTTCTAATATAGTCAGGTCACATATTTTTCCAACAGCACCACCAGAAAGTCTCTTTATATTTCTTCATGTAATATTTTAGTTTTGGTTTTAAAACCTCCGTTTGCCAGAGTAACTAAAACTAGCGTTTTGTTAAATTATGAGTCTTCAGAGCCTTTACCATGAATTGATATATAGAATACGATCGGTAAGCTACGTGTCAAAGTCTATGACACTTTTGGTCTAAAAATGTGTTTCTCTTGGTTACCAATAGAGGCGCTGTTCAAAGTTTCATACAAATAATTTACAGAGAAGGTAAATTAAGTAGTAAACTTGACAAGCCGTAAACTCATGGTAAGGCCCCAGAAAGTGATCACCGCCGCCCACGGACATCCGTAACACCAGGAGTATCAAAGATGCGTTGCCGTCCTTTAAGGAATGAGTACGCTCTTTTCTTGAAGGTCCCTAAGTTATAATTTTTCGGGAATACTGCCCTCGGTAACTGATTTTACAAATGTGTTTGTAAAGAAAATAACAAAGTTTTAACGAGCCTGTTATGGTAGCGAATTTTATTGAACTATTACGATTTAATAATAGGTTATTTATACAAATGCACACAAATAGCCAGTTACGTTTCTTTTCATGTAATACGCGTTAATATCTAACATAACGAAAAATGTTGCAGGGTAATTAGTTTATATCTTGTTAGTTATTTTCAATAGCAATTGTGGAATTATCTTGTCAGCTAAATTTACATGTGTATCATTAGCGATTTTTCCGGACTTAACTTCTTTGTTGCGATTTGTTTCGCGTGAATAAATAAAAACTCAAAAATAATTAGGTACTTTGTGTTTCTTTAATACTTTATAAGCAATTGCAAAGAGCTCAAAGAGTTTGTTATACGAGTATGTTGCGATTACATTAGTCGTTAAGGAAGTCATGTCAGGGTCTTGAGTAAAACGGTGGCCTCATGGCATTTAGATTTGGCACTTCACGTGTGCACTGTAACTGAACAACAATGTATAAAATGCTGCCAAAATTGACTACTTTTACTTAATACTTATTGTGAAATTCATTATGGTGCTAAAAATGGTGCATTGCTATTTAAATCGACATATTATGAAAATCAAAATAATTGTCAAACTATGTTTTTGTTTTATTTTAAATATATTTATGAAGTTTGCTTTGTAAGACATATTCGTGGTCTTTGTGTGTGTTCAAAAGTATCAATGTGTGCCTGTGTTACATATCTAGATGCTACTACTGTAGATAAATCTAAATAAAATTATTTAATTTGCAATTTCCCGCCAAAAAAATGTATACGTGTTATAGCATGACAAAACAGGCAAAATAGTGCGCTATGAATGAATTGGACTTACCGGAAGCTAAAACTCTCAAATACATCCAGCTCTACACAACACACACTACTAAACTGTTTTATTAGCATCAACAATACACACACTACTAAAAACTCAATGGAAATTGCAAATTAATTATGATTTTGTTTCAGATAAATATTCGTATTGTACGTGTGGTGGAAAGCGACTACAACAACGGCTACTCTTCCCTCCAACCCCACATCGTGCGTCGTTCGCCCAAAAACACTACCAGATTTTACTAGGTTTTCGCAAAACTATCTTCTGTAAATACTCTTAGCTCAATTCCTTTACAATCATCGCATAAGTTGCATTGCTATATGTATTATTTTCCCAAAATGTTTGCGATTTCAATTAATGTGTGTTCAAAAGTGTGCTTTGTAAATACTCAAACATTTTTCGTCTTGTAACAGTAACTAGTAAACTCTTTGAGGATAATAAATTATCCTCAAATAGGTTTCAAACAGAAAATCCAGATACACGAAAATTTGGCATTAATACAATTAAACTAAATGTTTAAGAGTGTAATCGTGTTGATTTCGTCGTATTTATTTTTCTAATTGTGTAAGGTATAATATAGGAAGAATATTAAGTGATGTTAAGAAACTCACAAAATAATTAAGAAATCGTGAATAAGTTTATTTTTTGAAAATCTATATTAAGTTGAGAGTTAACTCGAAGTAAGTGATCGATGGTTTTTCGATTGCGCATACTTTTAACATACAAAAAAACATTGCAATTTACTTAAATTTAATAAATTGTTACAATTCCGTATATGAAACTTTCTTTCATTGTAAAATAAATGGGTGTAATCACACGTTGAAGTAGTAGGTATAATATATTCTTTTACATACCATATTATTTTGCTACAGCCTGCAGCATTTTTTTAAAAAAAAAGAATAATTTAAAAATTTTAAAAATATCTTGTTAATTACTATAAACAAATACAAATAACCCATTTTCAACTTAATCTTGTCATCTTAAAATCTTAAAGTTTACTAACTTTGAAATGTCATATGATTGTACAAAATACATTTACAAAACAATATGACGGGCATTATTTTTTTAGTAATGTAATTACAAAACAAAATAATGAATGAGGTAACAATTAATTGTAACATTAACTAGATATTTTTACTTTCTAAAAAAAAATACAAATAAAAATTACGAATAACAAACACGATATAAAAACGAATAATATATACAGTAGTACGATTTAAATTAAGCGCTGCGGCTATATTCGTCAAGCTTCGGAAATCCAAATGTATTTTAGAGTTATTATTACATGATGAATAATTAAGCTTAAATTTAGATTAGGTCAGCCAATTTAAAAATAAAAGTATAAAGTGTAATAAGGATAAAAAGTGTAAAGCTGAAGCGCATAGTTAAAATAGTAGTACTATACATATTTTAATGATTGAACCCAAAATAACACATGTGGTTCAAGGATAATAATGCACACACAAATAATGCGCACACACAAATATTTAATTATTTAAATACCGAAACCACTGTAACTTGTAGTAAGTTTAGGAAAAGAGACATTAAGACATTTGAATTAAAGAAGTGTAGCTCAGAAAGTAAATATTAAGTGATAAATGTAGATATTACATCTATAAAACTATGTAGCTAGCAACTCATTTAGCAGCATACAAGACGATGTTCAAGAGAATTTAACAGCACCTGCCACATTTTTCGTCCATAATATTTCAAGAGGCAATTTTTTTGCCAGTTATTTGCGATGCCTTAAATTAAATAAGTATTATACAAATAATTTATGGACATATGGGTCAACACAACGTTACAAAGGGTTTGGAAGTGGGAAGAATTAATCGTTGGTCCTTACTATTTATATCATTATTTGAGTTTATGAGCAAGTGAAAATTAAGTAGACATTGTATGTCATTAATTATATTATCATTGAATATCATTAATATGTTGTAATTACATCATTGCATTAATTACAGACTACTTAAATGATTTATTGTAATAAATGAGAAAAATGAAACATGTGATTGTTGAATGGTTGAATGAAACAATAGTAATCGTTGACCCTTACATTCGTCAAATAATGATTGTACTTAACTATGCAATATTATAAATGTTCTATATTTTATACACTTTACTTTTGTATCTAGTTTTACTCATAATAAGTCGTATATGTATATTTCCTTATAGTCAATATTTTTTTATTTATGTTAAATTAAAATTTGTATGTATTTATTTTGAAACGAATACGTTATGCCATGTAATTTTTGTTTAGTCAATTTTGTGTTTTACTTTAAGATTTATTTATGCTTTAGTGCTAATTTTATATTTTTTTATGATTTGAGAAAATAAAAAATATGAATCTCGTACAAAAATTGTTTTTGATTTTTAACTGGCTATAGAATTTTTTGGAAATTCCATTTTTAAACCAAAATCACTGAAATCCTAACAGAAACTAAGCGTTGTTATGCAAAATTAGTTTTACAGAGACAGATTTTGGTTCTTAGTATTTTAATGTAATCAAGCATCTTACTTTTTTTAGAAGATATACATGACGTGCTTTATAAAGTATGACATCAAATAATCTATAATATAAAAATGAATTGCTAAATGCGTTGGTAAGCGCATAACTTCCGAACATTGGGACCGATTGGGCTAATTCTTTTATTTTGTTGTGTTATTTATTGTTACAATAAGGTTCTTATGAAGAGAAAAACCGGGAAAATTGCAGGGGAAATGGGGAAAATTTATTTTTTTCCATACAAACTGAACGGGTGGAACAAAGTTCGCCAGGCTCTCTGTAAACGATCAGCTTAGTTTATATCTCGACACAAGCTGCGAGGATGTCCGTTGATCGGGAATGTTCAATCAATTTTACGTAATCACTTATTTTTTGGAAAAAAGAGTTCCATTAGTTTTCAATTCAATTTTCAATAAAAAATGACGAGGTGCACTCCGGGACTGCCGTCAGAAGTCAAAACTTGAATATTAACTTTGTGCATTTTTGATATTTTGGAATGGTTGGGGAATAATTTTGCACGAATTGCTTTAGTTGTAAGTATGAAAGTACTATCATTTATGTGGTAGAATACAATATTGATTTATTGCGCTATCGTACACAAACATGACAACATGAACATTTGACGACAAGCGCCCTGCGCCGTCTTACGAATTTTCGATAAAGTCACTTATTTTGACGCGAGTTCAGAAGTTTTTACCTATTCCAAAAGAACTTCACTTCAAAATATTTGCATATAATCCGCACTAAATGATTGAGTTCAATCTGAGAGGCATGAAATAGCTAGCTTAGGATAAAGTTAGGAGTTTTTGAACATTTGTTTAAGCTCTTCGGGCATTTAATTTAATTTTGAAACATTATTCAGCTGTTAGGTTTTATGAGGATTATTGAAAATTTGTAGCTTTAGTGTTTTGACCTTTACTTCCCTTTATCTTTCATTTAAAAGTTTTGATCACCATTTTTTGATAATCTCTCGTGTTTTGAAGCTGTATAAAAAAACTTTACATAGCTGTTTCTGTATTTATACAGCTTAGTATGTACATAAACCAAGTATTTGATCTTTTATCGTTATCATCAATATATTTATTTGTGTGTGTCAAATACATGGTAGTGTGGGTAATGTTTTATTTATTGATTTAATCCGTTCTGCATTTCTCCTACACATCAACTCTAAGTGTGCCAGATTTTATACTCCTGCGTCCGCGCAATTTTTGCAAAAATGGGGGTCCAAAGTTTTGGCATCACGTATTGAATGTGAAGTACTTCTGTAGCCATTGAAATAATGTATGAGGAAAAAAAGGTCTTGTAAGTGAAATAACCACCGAAAGCGGTAACAGTTACATTTATACTATTAACCAATAATTATTGGAGTCAAGAAATCCGAAGATAGGGTATTAATTCCACAACGACGTGTTTTTCGTAACAGTTTCATAGCTAAAGCAAACAAATGGTTTAAAAAAATCATGGAATACACCAAGTGCGTTGTAAGTGTCCTACAATGTTTATATTTTTTAAATAATGGCCGCAAATAAATTATAACTACCACATATTTTAATCAGCGTTCTACGAGTATTATTCATACCAATCTAAGAAAGCAAAGAAAAAGTAATTCTCCCAAATTCGAGAGGCAGGCAAAATCTAGGAAATTTTGAATTTTTTTGTGTCTTATTTCCTATTCTACAGCCGCATATTCTTCTGAACAAAGTGTCGCGGTTAACGCAATCAAATGCTTTCGACAAATCACAAAATTTGCCAAGTGTAGTAAGAGTCCTAGAAGGCTTCTTCTTCAGTCCTAGAATACTTCTATATTATATCACATCGTTTGTGAACCCACTTCTCTAAAACTGCTGGACCGATTTCTACAAAATTTTCTAATATATTTGACAGGTTTAAGAATATAATGTGAGATACATTTGATGTCACTAGGAATTATCTAGCAGTTGTTCAAAAAATAGTCAAAAAGCGCGCAGCTTCTATTTGTGCTCAGCTGTTTAAATATACAGTGTTTGCTATGCTACGTATATGCCAAAAGTATTAAATAAGTCTCATTAAGTTTAAACTCCTTTATTGTAACAGATGTTAGTGAGACGAAACAGGTAAGGTAATTATATAGATTAATCGTTTTTTAAAATTTGTGTAATTAAGGCTACGTATTTTACGATAACTTAAGTTCCATAAACTAATTAAAGGTAGTGTTATCAATTTTAAAATACATTTTGATATCGCTTGATGCTCGCATAACTAAAATTTGCAAGACATGTATGAGACATTAAGTTTTACTGGAGTAGTCTGATTTTCTATTTAGTTTCAAATAAAGTTTCAAGTTATAAATACTCAGTTTGTGTCTTTCAATGATTTAAGTAAGTTTTATTTATATTCGCTGCCACAGTTTGCAAATTTTCATTTTATAATTCCATACAGCCAATGACTACGGAAATTGACATATTTTGCAGAAGGCATTTATTGTATGTAATATGGCTAACGACGAACGTGGACGAAATCTTTGGTGTCTGACGTCGGCTGATTTGTTTTTTACTCGTAGTATACCTCAATATGTTTCCACCCATGGTATGTGAATTTGCGGATGATTCTAACAACTGATGTTTATGGAAAAAGATACACTGCACAAATGTTATTAGAAAGATAGCTTATGTTTTTGAGATGCTCCCACGTAAATTTTGTCAACGTCTAACTATTCGTTTTAAGTTGTACTTAACATAAAACTTCAATTTCAGTTTTGTACTTTCCTTTTTCTATTTATTTTCTATCGAGTAAAATAATAATAATCGTGATGTAAAAGTCGTATTATGGTAAAAAATATAAACAAGATTCACACATTTTTTACTACATTTGCATCTTGGCCGTACTTTGGGCATAAGTTTTTTTTTCAAAAGAGCCCGTTTTTAGTACACAATCCGCATTCAAGCTTCTGTTTAATTTTTTTAATTTTTAAGAATAGTCATCGTTGATAAGATCAAAATTTCTAACAAAAAGTTAATAAGCTTTTATTGAGGATAAGTTTGAAGACCAGGATTTATTTGTAAACATAATATATTGAAGCATAAGTACCTTTTAAAAACGATTTTTACCTCGATGAGTTCCAAGAACTTAATAGTTTTTTTTTATTTCTTGGATTATTTTTCATAATAGGTTGAATTGTCAACTATAAAGTCATTTCATCCTATTTAGAAGCTAGCTCAGAGTTAAATACTTAACCCAGGTTTATATTTTGTACAAGTAGCCTTCAAGGATGATTTTAGTAATCATGTCTATTTCTCTATAATTACAGTTGACTTGTTACCATGGGTGTTTGTTTAAATAAAAAATATATTTTATTTATTTGGCTCTTATGCTTTTGCGGTCAAATTAATACCGATGACAATTTAAAAGTATTTAGACAATGGCCCCAGTTACAATATCGTTTCCCAAACGACACGGAGCGCCAGAAAGTGGTTGATCAAGGAACATTGAGCATTGATTTTAATCTACCAATAGATGTTGATGTTTTCTACCCATCTAGTAAGTATATTTTATAACATAAGGTAAGTAAATCAATCACACACACCCACAAGATACAAAACGCACCCGCACACACACGCGCGCGCATTAAATGAAAAGAGAGATAAAGAGAATTGGTGGTTTCTAATACAGGTGGAATTGGGAGATTTCCTGCTATAATAGTTATACGGGTTCAGCGGAATAGGGTAGAGAGAAACTTATTTTACATCTGTAAAATGGACTTCCGCAAAGTGAAAGAGTCATTAATTAAAAAAATCACTATTAGTATTAGTATTAGTCCAAGATCCGGTCATAATCTATACTGATAATAAAGATGCAATATTTGATTGTTTGTTTGTATTAAATAGGCTCCAAAACTAGTGGACCGATTTGAAAAAATATTTCAGCATTAGATGGCAACATTATACTTGAAGAACATGGGTAATATTTATACCAAGAAAAAAGTAGGGATTGAAATTTCAATAATGTAATACAAAATGTAAAAAGTAACCTACAAAATGTCTTTCATTGCATGCGCTGCATAAACCACTGAAGATAAAAATAGGAAGTAAAGATGTTCTACGATATTTAAGAACATATCAATATCTACAAAAAAGTCTGCGACACCATATTCCCACTATTATAGTTAAGGAAATATATCTACATGTATACATTTTAAAAGTTAAGACAAAGAGTGACAATATTCGGACCATGTTTTCCGTAACTTCATAATAATCCTTATCAAAATAATTAATTTCATGTTCAAGGATGTTTCAATTCCTTGAGATTACTTTTTGAATTATTCAAATCGAACAATCTATTAAAATATACTACGAAATTAAAACTTTAATTTTAAACAAAATGCCAACTTAAAATACAAAGTGCCTACCTGAAAATTATTATCAGACTCGAAAGCGACGACACTGCGTGAGTTCATATTACACTACCAACCTGATCCGACTTCGCTCAAGGAATGGAACTTGTATAATCTATACTACTAACAAAGATGAAAGATTTGATAATTAGTTAGTTTGTATTGATTTTTTTAATCGCCTCTGTGGTCTAGTGGTTCAGGTGTTGGACTTGACTGCATGAGGTCTCGGGTTCGATTCCCGGGTCGGGCAACAAAAAGGAAATTGGGTTTTTCCAATTTTCTCTTATAAAAAAAAATGTTGCTCGGGATAGGATATGTGCCCGGTTGGCGATAGGCTTGCCACCTATCACATTGTGAGACTTAGTATCTTCGGCTAGTTGTGGGTGCCCTGGTTGAGCCTCTGCCTACTTCTTCGGGGATATGGGCGTGAAGATGCTTATTGATTTTTTTTACTATAACATTATCCTTCATGAATAATGAACAGAGGCTATTTTTTAAAACCGGGACAACGTTTAATGCCCATAGGAGACCGGGTAAAACTTATCCTTCCGAACTTACCTTTTTCACATAACTTCTAAACGGCTAAACCAATTGGGTTGAAGTGTTTTATGGGTACTTAGATGGTTTTCTGAATGATTGAAAAGGACAATTGGACCCGGTAGGTTGAGCTGCTGTCAGTATACCATCTACACAGTAATGTTAAAGTGAAAAGATTTGGTTGTTTGTGTGTTTATTCGTATTTAATAGGCTCCGAAATTTGAACAAAATATTTTACCATTATAAGCAGACATCTGATGAACAAAGGCTACGTTATGTCTTTGAAAAAATAAAAATTTGTCCTCCCGTGCGAAGCTAGAAGTACCATGGTGTGCATATTTGAAGTTGTCAGTCACCAAAAGGGCAGTCGTCTCTTTTTTATCTATCTATCACCACCTAATAATATTAACATCCATTGAAATTCACAACTGTATTGAAAAAACACAAATGTTTTCGGAAATTGAAAATTTGAGAGAAAAGGGATCGAATTTTATTATTTTTCAGATAAGAAGACATCCAAAGTTTTCATTACCATACCCAGGTTTCTAGGTAAAGGACCAGTTACACTGGGCACTGTTGACGACCAGGGATTCATCACTGGGTACCCTAGCTATGCTATGAACAATAACCAAGGAAACAACTGTGACGGACTGACGTCTGTCTTCAGGGTTGCTGTAAGTTAAATACTTAAAGCATAGTAAATTTTGTTCAGGGTTGCTGTAAGTTAAATAAATAAAGCTTAGTAAATTTTGATAATTCTTTTGTAAAAAGATAGGTCGTTATTCGAGGTGGTCTCACATTAATAACCGAATCATGGTTTTTGAGTTTTATCAAAAAATGCACATTTTTTGTCTATGTTGATGACTTAATTTTACTTCTACTTCAAATTATGTGGAACTATCTCAGAATCATTAGGTATCTTTCAAAAAAAAGAATTGCCTGCTTGTTTGCTTTTCAATACTATACAAATAAATTAAATCATCAAATTGCAACTAAATTTCCCCCGTGTTGGTCCGGGCTCCTTTGCTGAATAGACCATCTGCCTTTCTTGCCAGGCAGCTCGTAAAAGGCGAGCATAGGCTTATCATCACCAACACCGTAACATCTGACTAGGTGGTAGAGTTTTGCAGCGACTCGCCCGGATTGGTACCACCGCCTTACCGATTCCTGCCGCCATAACGTTATGACGTGTTCTCGTTCGGAGGGTAAGGTAGCCGGTAAACTTACTTTTGCTCGAGGCCTAACACCTTGACCTCAGGTTGGCAACGCACACTTACCGTCTTTGGTGTCTCTAAGCGGCGTGAATTTCTTACTATCAGAAAATCCGTCTGCTTGTTTGCCTTCCTATAACATAAAAAAAAATAGTTGGACTCAGCTTTTGCAGTTTTTTAAATTTAAATATTTAGAAAATTGTAATTCAAGTTGATTCTTAGTTTGTTCCTGTATTTGTTTTTTAAACGATTAGGTATCTATCCGTCGTGTGGAGAGATTCCTAATCGACCTAGATCCATCATTCCATTGTATGGAAGCGAGAGTTGGGTATGTCAGAAATATCATGAAAGTAGGATAAATGCGGTCGAAATGAGAGCACTACGGAAAATCTGTGGTGTAAGGCTCGCTGACCGCATTCGTAACAGTGAGATCTGAGAAAGAGTGGGATTGAAAGAAAGTGTTTGTGTTAAAATGCGAAAGAGCATGCTCCGCTGGTTCGGTCATGTGGAAAGAATAATAGATGAAAGATTGACAAAGCAGATATACAATGCGAATGTGGATGGATGTTGGTACCCGGGGAGACCAAGGCTGACATTTCACGATCAGATCAATCGGATATTATCCGAGGGTGGTGTCAAGAGTCTCCGAAACCGTCGTGTTTGTATGAAAAGGGTAATGAATGTGAAGGAAGCAAGACAGGTTTGTCAGGATCGTGAGGTCTGGCACTCGATACTCTCTGCCTACCCCGTAAGGGATTTGGCATGAAGATATGTATGTATCTATGTATGTTTTCTATCCACTTTGCCAATAATTGTGAATGGATTCTAAACACTCTTAATAAAATAGGTCATATAATTGTTTTGTCACTGGTTCAGTTCTCTCTTTGTTTAAAAGACATATTATTAAAGTGTTTATCTGTACTCATACTATGTACCTATAAAGCTTAAGTATTTGTTGGTTTGTTTGCTAGAACATGCTAATCTTAGAAACTACTGGTGCGATTTGAAAAAACCTTTCAGTGTCCATTATCCCATTTATTATGTCCATTTATCGAGGAAGGCTACATATTACATATCATCACTCTAATTATTCCACGCGGATAAAGTCGCAAGCGCAAGCTAGTGTCTGTTTAAACTGACTGAGACTAATATGGTATTAAAATCAAGGTTTTTTGTACAGTTTTACTAATTTCATGTTATCAACTATTTATGTAAATATTATTACGATCTTATTATTTTTCTTGGTCGTTGGGATCTTCGTTGGGGTCCTTGGGCAGTGTAGTAGCTGATATAATTAAATGATCCGAACTGATGTGACTGGAATAATCCGTTAATTTAGATAGCTGTATTATTCTACTTGTGGAGGCAGTTAGACTACGTTGTATCAATAGGCGAATAGTATATATCTTTATCTTTTCTTTCTTCTAATAAAAATAGAGTTGCTCTGGATTGGGCATGTGCCCGGTTGGCGATAGGCTCACCAGCTTTCACTTGAAACTTAGGTGTCTTCTGCTAGTTGTGGGTTCCGTGCTTGCGCCTTTGCCTACCTACAGATTTGGGCTTGAAGATACATCCCTATCTATTCCTACTGTCATAACGTGGTGCTCGACATCTTAGTATCGTATAACATTCGGTTAGGCGGTTAACTTACTTGCGGATGAGACTCAAGCCTTAAGACTCAAGATGTAAGCTTCCACTCACCAATAACATCGCTAGTTGTCGACAGTTTATAGATTTTCATCTTTCAATCCAGAAAAAGCGTAGATAATTACAATACGGTACAAAATATACTGCAGTTCTCTTTCATCTTCATACATATACACTATACATAATGTGGGCTACAAAATCTTTAACCTCTAAATTCACTGAGCCATGTTGATGATAAAAAATATCCTACGAACCCTCGGCGAAGTTTTAAGTTTATTGAACAAAGGAAATAGGAAGGATTTGCTGGTAGGAAACAATTTGTAGATTGAAATATGACCTTGTATTAATCACCATGTTCCAAAAGTATCAGAAATATGTACCATTCTTAGTTTTGGGTGAACATGTAGCTAATATTGATAAAGAATTAACAAGAATGAAGGTGAAAATCATAGACGAGTCATTTGACAGTCGCAAACATGTGTTTCTTATGTTAAATGTTTTATGGTTTTTGATACGTAGGAGGTAAGCCATAGTCACCGTAAAGTTTGGACAGGCGGTAGGAGGTAATATGATAAGTAATAAATACTTTTGTTTTCACATGCTTTATTTATAAGATTCCAACAAAATGAGTTCTAGGTGGTCAAAAAAAATTCCTTAATATTTGTAAAGTGGTTGTACCTCAACGACATCGTGTAGGCAAAAACCTAAAAATGTATAGAAAGTATCTTTACATCCATATCTCCGAAGACGACACACAACCACCCACGACTAGGCGGAGATCCTAAGCCCCACAATGTGATAGGTAACAAACTTATCTCCAACCGAGCTCATATCCAAACTCGAGCAACATTATTTTTAATTAAAAAAAAATTCGAAATATGCAATTTCTAATTTTTTTGTTGCCCGACTGACGAATCGAACCCGAGACCTCGAGAAGTTAAGTCCGACGCCGAACCGCTAGACCACAGAGGCTATAAAAAATATGGAGTTGTATTATGGTGGTCCCTAAAAACCTATAGTTTTATTTTTAATAGATCGGTTATCGATTCAGATAACCCCCTTATTTTTGGAGTCGTTGACAAATACCTATTTACTTATCTAAATCTTACATTACATGGATGAATGCAAACTTATGTTCCCTATATTTTTGTTATGTAAATGTTTCTTTTATTTGAAAATTTAGAGAATTGTTTGTTGCAGGTAGATAAATGCGATCGGTTATGGGTAATAGATACAGGGTTGATCGGAGAGGACCAACTTTGTCCCCCGCAATTGCTAGCCTTCGACTTAAATACCGACAAGCTTATTCGAAGATTCAAAATACCTGAATCCAGTCGTACTCCGATTTCATTATTGTTAAACCCCGTAAGTACTCTTTTATTTCACACTAGCTGTACCTGCAAATTTAAGTATGGTTGGAATTTATTGTTAAGTCCACACACCAGTTTAAGATAACCTATGCATTAAAATGTTTCTTTACATTCCAGATTTGAAGTTGTTTTGACATTTTATACCTACTATTGTTACGTCTGAAATTTCTACTAAAAACCTATGGTTACATAGGCTAAGAACTCACTGAGTGTTTTTTACACGCGTCCGCAGCAGTTGTGGAACTGCGTTTTTATTTTAAAATTCACTGGAACGGTAATTTGTGCGGTCATGCAATCGTCGCGATTGAAATCAGCGCTTGCAAACTATCTGGCTACCGGCTGGCAACCGGTACCGCGGGAACGGCAAACAACCGCGGGCGCTGGGTTTGTACAACGCGTCGTGAAATGTGTTCTTACCATCGCAGGCCCACAAACGCGGCGGGCGCTGTTGAAAACCGCACAGCGAGTCCTTAGCCTTAATGTACCGTAGGTGCGAAATATGACTGACCTAATACGCAACAAATTACAACTACTACTGTTTGTAACAACTATTCTACTTTAAAGCAGTGTAAATATTTAATTGAAAATATATTGGTAATTATCTTACGATCACTAAAAAAATAACAAACAGTTATGATTTAAAATTGTGAGAAAAATTCAAATGAATGTTTGTGTGAGTGTATGTATCCATACAATGTTGCTTCACCATTTATAATTATAATTAAACGATTTCACTGTAAAGTCAGAAATATAATATATTCCAAACGAGTTACCGCGGTATTTTACCACTAAATTAAAATCACAATGTTAGTGACGAATATATATCTAAAACCTTTTAATTTCAGATAGTTGATATCCAAGAAAGTCCTTTGAACTGTGGAGATACGTTTGTGTATGTAGCGGATGTAACAGGATTTGGTGTCCTGGTTTATGACATGGCCAATGACTTCTCATGGTTCATCACGCAACGTTACTTCTATCCTTACCCATCACAGGGTGTGATATCTGTTGAAGGTTAGATATTTTTAATGGATTTAACCCTATAAATTGTATGGTAGATTTATTATTATATAGACCCGTCACAAGTGCCTCTTGTAGGTTTATGTGAAATAAAGATGATTTATTATTATTATTATTATTATTATTATTACTTGGTGGTAACGAATTTTTAGACATCAAAGATGATGATATTTCATTGCCACCTAAGACAGACATAAGCCTTTTCTGAGGGTACCTTTACCAGCTAACCAACCTTTCAAAATTGAAATACGACAGTGGTCTTTAGTTTCTATACTTCTTATCGTCCGTGCTTTGTGGAATTCCATTCTTGATACAATTTACTTACAAACACTTGCACTTTCCACAATATATTTTTATTTTTTACTAGCTGTCCCGGAGAACTTCGTTTCACCCGTTCAGTATGAGAAATAATAAAGTATTATTTTTCCCATCTTCCCTGCAACTTTCCCGGTTTTTCTTTTCGTAAGAACCTTCTCCTGATCATACGTAATACAATAATAAAAAAGTTAGCTAAATCGGTCCAGTCGTTCGGAAGTTATGCGCTTACCAACACATTTAGCGATTCATTTTTATATTATACATTTTAATAGGTTAGCCAACCGGTTTCGTTATATAAACATCAGCAGGGCTATGTAGCAAGTAATGTTCTTTCAGATCATTGTACTAAACTGTTTGTGACAGTATATTTTTAAGAAAGAATTTATAAACTTTTGCATTGCATAGTATGGTGGCAAAATTTGTAGTTCACCTCGTGCTGGTCCAGGTAATAATCTAAAATCATGAGCCCTTTCGCCAGGCTCGTAGTGGCAAGTACTGGTTAAATATAATTGATTACCAATATACCACTGGTGCTAAAGTGATATGTAGCAACTTGTACCGCCTTCCCATGTTCCAGTCCGGAGTGAAGGGAACGCACCTTTAACGTCTGTGGTGTCTATTGTTGTCTTACCATCAGGAGAGCCGCGTGATTGTTCGCTAATCTCTCACTTAAAAAAAACTTATGCCAGGAAACGCAAGCTCATTGACGTAATATGGAAATCAAACCCACAGCATACCATTAGGGTTAGGATGTACCCTAGAGATCAGTTTTCTCTTCAAACATGTACCTAATAATATGCATTTAAATAAACGAAAGCCAAGTCGGATATGCACATAATTTCACTCTCTTAATGTTGAAAGTAGTAATAATAATATTGCTTATCTTAATACTGCAGGCGTTTAAAAACGAATTTTATTAATTTTGCTCTGTTAGTTTTATACTATTTTATTTTATTTGTTATTTTATGATATTGGAAGGCAAACAAGCAGATGGATTTCCAGATGGTAAGAAACTCACGCTTCCTATAATGATGCGTTGGCAACCTGAGACCGGGATGTTGAGCTTTAAGCAAAAGTAAGTTTACCGGCTACCTTATCCTCCTAACCGGATACGTCATCGGCAAGCACTGACGTTATGGTGGCGTGAATAGGCAAAGCAGTGGTATCAATCCGGTTGAGTCGCTGCGAAACTCTACCACCTAGTTTTATACCATTTGTTGTATTCAATGCTTTTTTTGTCGAGGGGCGAACATACACGCATCACTATACTCTTTTATAATCTGCAAGTACTCTGTCTCAGAGAACTTAAAATGATATATCCCATTCTAATTTCTAAATTGCATGAAATCGAGAGTCAATAGTAAACCTCCATCTTGACGATCACGATATGACCTCTATAATTTTATATTTTACATCCAGGTACATCTTTCGATAACATGGATGGTGTTCTCGGTATGGCTTTGACTCCATACGTGGAGGGTGAGGATAGGATTCTCTACTTCCATGGGCTGGCTTCAGTCAATGAGGGCTACGTCAGTACGAATGTTTTAAAAAACAGCTCTTTAATCAGTGGTGGCGCTAGAAGGAGTTCTTTGAGCGACTATTCTTCTTTGATCAAGGTTTGTCCATAAAAAATAAATACCTTTTTACAAGTTTTATTTATATATATATATATAACCGCAAAGTAAGTAAATTATATGCTTGTGTCACTGATTTAAGTATAGGATATACAAAAAAAAACTTTTATAAATACTGGGATAGTTTTGATCAATACTCAGATATAAAAAATATACTTATGTTATATACACCGTGTAAATGACAGCGTTACGAAAAATGCAACCATGTATTTTGTACATGATAGACATGCATATGTAGCTGGAATTTTGTTTCGGAAATTTAATAAATTAAAAAAAATGTATATTTTTACTGATTTCACTATTACTTCATTATTTCATTATCTAACGCAACTCAATTATTATTTAATGTATAGTAAATAACATATTTTTACTAAAAACAGCAATGTAATAAAACAGCGTAATAGATCGGCACTTACAGCTCGTAGCGCGCGTTTAATGCATACCTATGTTTTGTTCGCTATACACTGCGGGCTGAAAAACTGCTAAATATTTAACCACTTGTTTTCGACAAAACTGTTAAAGGAATTTTGAAGTCTGATATGAAATACACCCAGCATATTCATTACAAAAAACTTACCCTCATCGGAAATCAAACCTGAGCCTCGCAGTGGGTTAACCAATCGGACGCTAAGCTCACAGACCTCATAATGACAAAATGATTAAATAACGAAAACACTAGATTGCTATATTGGTTATTCTTTCAAGTAACATATTTTAATACTCAAAATTAAAAATTAAAAATTTGTAACATTTTAATATTTCCATGTAGATACTAGCGGCTAAATTTATTTACCTCTACAAAATCAACAGTACAACCCATACCAATTAACTATGCACCTCGCTCTGTGACGACATTTTTCATTTTCATTTTTCATTCAATTTTTTTTTGATGATAAAAGATCGGTTTGATAACGCTAAAAAGATGCTATAGATATAGAGCGCTTGCGGCAAATGCGGGGCGCCGCGCGAAGCAGAGGGAGAAGAGTTGCATTCCAGTGAAGTGCACAGTTGATTCGTACGAGTTGTAAGTAATAAAGATAAAAGAAAATTGTAGAACTCTTATTTCCTCCATTAATTTTACTCAACTTCCATGCATCTGACGTAACCAACTCTCTCTTTTACCATTAGAATAAGCCCTGAATTATTCAAAGCGAGTCTAGCACCGTGACTTGAAGTATCTTACCCAGGACTCCATTACTATTTACTACATTCATCTCCCTTATTATTCACAGATAATTAATATGCTTTACCAATACTTCAGATTTTACCAGGAAAAAGATCAACACCGTCCGCAGCTGAAGCAATAGATGACAATGGCATACTATATTTTGGTCAAATGACTCCAGCAAGTGTGTACTGCTGGAACACTAATACAAAATTCTCTAGGAGGAACTTTTATCCAGTGGCAATAAATAGAACAACTCTTCAGTTTGCCAGTGGTATGAAAGTAGTAAACGGTAGATCTGGCCAAGAGTTGTGGGTAGTAACTAATCGTTTTCAAAATTACGCTACGGGAACGATAACAAATAATACAATTAACTTTAGAATTCTCAGAGCCAACATTTCTGATTTGATTAGAGATTCACCCTGCCTTTTGTCTAATTGATGGCTTTTAGTTGGTCAGTTATTTTCTGTTTTTTAAATTATTATTATTAATTATTACAAGGTGTGTTGATATTTACCAACGAAATCACTTACTAACATTTTTGGACGGTGGAGGTAGTTTTAAAGATAAATTTTATAAATTGTTACTCAATTTGAGGTGTTTACAAAAACTGAATAAAGAAAACAAAAAATATAAGTGTTTAATTTGTATTACGTATTATATGCATCATACCACTAAAATATTGCTAATCTAGTGACATTACTTTTATTCATAAGATTGAAGAAGTGATTAATTTTAAAATAATCTCCCTGCTCCTCGTTTTCGCTGCACGTTTTGGCTTTGATAATTTAAAAATCTTGTGACGTCAACTAACAAAGTCAAAACAAAAGAGAGGCCACGAGAGTGAGTCAGCAATATTTGGAAATGACATCAGATCTTTGTTAAGAATGTAAGCTTCAGTAATCTATAGCGTCATGATGGTATCATTTCAGAATTATTAGTGTCCATGAAAAAATCTTAAAAAATTGTTCGATATCAGCTGAATGATATTGTCACAAACCTACGAAAAAATCGAACAGACGAATTGATCACCTCCGTTTTGCAGTTGGTTAAAAAACTTTAGTGAAATGAAACTAGTAAGATAAAGAATTAATACTTAGTTGTTTAAATTTAATGTCACTAAAGATACGTACGTACCTGACAACAGTTCCTTGAACTAACAAACATTAGCGTTGTCAATAATTAATTAAACATGCATTCATTTTGGAGAAGCAAATAGGTTTCATTTTATCTAAGTATCTTCACGCCCATATCCCCGAAGAGGTAGGCAGAGGCACAACCAGTGTACCCACGATTAGCCGAACATACTAAATCCCACAATGTGATAGATGGCAAGCCTATCGCCAACCGGGCACATAACCTATCCCGAGCAACATTGTTTTTATTAGAAAATTGGAAAAACCCAATTTTCTTTTTGTTGCTCGACCTGGGATTCGAACCCGGGACCTCATGCAGTCAAGTCCAACAACTGAACCGCTAGACCACAGAGGCGATTCATTTTATCTAGTACATTAATATATAAGTTATATTAATAGCTCAACAGGTTCCCGCTCGAGAGCTAATTAACTTTTATACGCCGGCAAAAGCTAGTTGTAGTACTCATTTCCACAATATTAAGCATCATCCATACGGTTGTAAGGACGCCCGAACCAAGCCTTCCACAAAAGTAACCTTGGTGGAAACTTTGAAACAAATCAAAATTTGGATTGAATCCACGTCCCACACGGATGCAAACCAATGCTTACAACCAATAATCCGTGTGGAGTCCCTATTACATATTGTGGACCCTTACCATGTTGCATTGCTTGCGCTGTGGGCTGTTTGACGAACTTCGACAATATCGCGATCAGGAAGACATAATTAGAATGTCTCAATCATGATGTTAGATGTATACGGACATTTGAAATAGATAGTTAATTGTTCCTACGCATGCATCATAATCATGTTGAAATTGCAAGTAAAAAATTGTAGCAGTAGCAGTAGCACCCACTAGCTTCACCCACTACATCATTTAGCATTTATTTACAAGTATGAAATCTTTCACATGTATTTTTTATATTTGCCTCGCATGCATATTTTTCTGGTCTCTTTTTATATTTAACTAGCTGTTACCCGCGGCTTCGCCCGCGTAGTCTACTAATTTGATATTTAGCTCTCCAACACTGCTCGTTAAAATTTTAAGATAAAATGTAGCCTTTATCGCTATCCAAAGTTTCATCTATTTTTTTGTAAATATTAAAATCAATTCAGCAATTTTGCCGTCAAAACTGAACATACACTTTCTCTTTTCTAATTTCACCACAGATAAATAGTAAGAATACGTTACTGTGTTTACAGTTTTATCTGCACTTCGGCAAATCCTGTTAAATTAAACTGTATAGCAAGTTATGGAAACCTCTTACAGTTTTTTTTTTTGAAATTTTAGAAATATACGTATTGTCTCTGAGGTCTAACCGTCCGTCTTCGGAATTACTTCTTGAGATCTTGGGTTCTGTTTCCGGTCCGGGCAACAAAAAAAACAAATAAAAATTTACTGTTTACTTTTAAAGGTTTTTTTTTACTTTACCCAAAGAGGTTTACTGGTTTAAGCGTGAAAGCGCAACAGACAGACAGTCAGAGTTACTTTCGCATTTATATTGTGAGTAGGGAAGTAGGGATTTTTAACGTGGTTCATTGTTATGGACTTACGGTAAAAATTACTGTTAAATATTTTTGCTACGCAAATTGTGCCACCCCTGTTCACCCTCATAGGGGTTGATTTCCAAAAAAACGCTTAGATATGTATCTTATAATTTGTATTGCAGAGCATTATTTCAGTGTCACGCAAAATATTTCAATAGAATTAAATTTCCCATACAAACTTA
Source organism: Calephelis nemesis (assembly GCA_002245505.1). NCBI lineage: Eukaryota > Metazoa > Arthropoda > Insecta > Lepidoptera > Riodinidae > Calephelis > Calephelis nemesis. Next base: position 43,051 of record NJDD01004609.1, on the reverse strand, counting down.
GATACCCCCTTTAACCCCCAATGGGGGTAAATTTCGAAAAATCCTGAAATACGTGTTTCATCATTTGTACTAAAAAGCATTAATTCAAAGTTTCCTGCAAAAATGTGCAATAAAAATATTTTTCTCATACATATTTTTTGACACCCCTTTAAACCCATTTAGGGGTTGAATTCCCAAAAAAATTTATATGCCTATGTCCTTCTCATGAATGCTAACTATCTACATACCAAATTTCAGCAAAATCGGTTGGGTGGTTTAGGCGTGGAAAGGTAACAGACAGACAGACAGAGTTACTTTCGCATACAAACTTTATAATATTAGTGTGGATTATTAAATTACGAACGTAAATACAATTTAGATAAAAAATGTCGCGCTGAAAAGGACGTCTTTTGTTTGTTATTTTCCTCGCTAGGGAGCTCCGATAAATGCGTGCGATCGCTGTAAATTAATCCTATGCTTCGTCGCGCACGCACCGCGGCCAGCCGGTACCGCCGCAACCGCGATGTCCCTATATTTTAAACCTGTAATATCTCCGAAACTATTCGTTTAATTTACATACTGTAAAGGGCTATATTGTTCTATATTAAATGTAAAACTTATTTAAGATACTTAATTAGATAAGGATTCATGTTGTATTGCTTTAAATCGCTTCGTAAATGAGCCATTATTTTTCGAAAAAAGTAAAAGATAAAAATGGGTTATTGTATGTTATCCCTAAGAGATAGACATATACCATCGCGAACTTTTTTGTAGACCTTTTTAGGGTAAACAATACTTATTACATTATTTTGACCTATCTCGTAGAGTTCAGCCAGCGTTTGCAATGCAAGCGCAAAAAAATATGTTTATTTACGACTTCGCATTAAAAATCTTGAAATTATCAGTGGTTCTCTAATATATGAAGCATGTTATTATACATATAAACCTTCCTCTTGAATCACTCTACCTATTGAAAAAAACCGCATCAAAATCCGTTGCGTAGTTTTAAAAATATAAGCATACATACATACAGACAGACGCGGAAAGCGACTTTGCTTTATACTATGTATGTATGTAATATGCAGTAGCCTTGCTTATAAAAAGATTTTCCCACATTCGGTGATCATACCTGTGAGTCCCAGGCTCATACCTGTGAGACGATGATCATCAAATGCGAAATATTGGTAAAAACTAACAAATATTAAGTCCAATGGAATGTTTGAGAGACTCAGATATCAGGAAAATTTCAGGTCTGAAAGAGTGTATGGATCAGATTATTTCACTCCCCAACATCTTAACGAAGCATCGAGCTGTATCCCAGGGAGTGTGCCGTGGCTTTGTGTATCTCTAGAAAGCGTTTGATAGGGTTGTGCGTAAGAAACTGTAGGATAATATTGGGATATGGGACTGAGGTAACAGAACAAGTGCGATTGAATGAAAGTGTTGGTGTAAAAATCTAAAAATGAATAATCTTTTTATATCATGAAAGTATGTCAGATAAAATATTGACAAAAAATGTTTAAGTAATGTAAATATAGATGGTTGTTGATAATCGGGAAGATTTCGATTAATGTTTTGATGTCTATGTATGAAGTGAGTATTTAATATCCAGAAATCGTGACACTTGCCAACTTCTTAGCACTCTACCCTTCTACCTAACACAGAAGGTACTAAGTGTGAAGACACGTTTTATATATTAAAATTAAATTCATCAAACAGCTTTATTTACTTCTATATGTACTCGTAGAACATACAGGTAGCCTGAGTATTGCTTGAGATCCTGTAATCTTTTAGATTTCAAGACTGACTTCTTTGTCCTAGATTCAATATTTCCTTTCAAAGAAAATAATTGTCAAAGTAATGCCCATCAATCATGGATAGGTTGTTACTTGTTAAAGAGTCTTCAATGTTTTTTTATTCGAAAATATTTTATCAGCTCCTTACGTCATGTTGTAAGTTGTAAGAAACAAAATGTTGTAAGAAATTTTGTAACAAATTTTCAATCATGTGAAGAAAACCAGGGAGTTTTCTGCGATTTATGGAAATCGGTAACTTTTCGAGGAAATTACCAACATGCAGACATATAAATAAACAAAGAAACAAAAATAAATACATACGTACTCGTTGAACACAGAACATTCTCTGTAAACTCTCGTTAATAGTGATTAAAGCTAATCCCATTTGTTATTAGCTGTATCGGTGCATTTATTATTTGATACGTTGCCTACCTTAAAGGAATGAGTACGCTTCCATATAGCTCCACATTAGCCACATTTGTCTGTCTTTCTGGGTCTGTGTTTTATACATATTTGCATCGTTAGCTAATATCTAGCATAATGTTACTTTGGGGCTATATTGATTTATGTAATTTATGTAAGGACTTTTGTGTATGAATTTTATCATATATGTCGCAACTGCCCAATCATTAACTGTTTATAAATAATAATTCAATGCGAATACATTTGTGAAGTGAGTAGATTTAGAAAGCTAATAAAAAAGACTCAAACGTGTAAACTGATAATTACCAAAACTGATATTAACGAAACGAAATCAATTAATTAAAATAAAGGTACTTAAATTCGTGTCGTTAAAGAGATATATTTAACGACAACAATACTTTACGACGACTACAAACTAATAAAAGTAAGCGTCGTCTTAGATTACATTTTGAGATCACTTTACATTAGATGTATTGTAGAACTTGTCGACAAGTTCAGGTTCAGGTTAGTTTGAGTTTATTAAAGTAAGTTTAAGATGTTATTTTTTATATTTTGCTTTAGTTAGTGAGTTTTCTTTACGCATCTCTCAACGTCGATCCTCTTGCAAACCTGACTGACCTGATGATTAAGGAATAACTCATCATCCACAACACCTTTATCACTAAATATCGAGTTCTACGACTGCGTCTGTCTGCATTTCTTGAGCTGTAACAAAATTGTGGACATTTAAAATAATATTTAATATTTCCTATGTACGCATCCTTTGAGTATTAAACCCTCAAACTACGCGTCACAGTCATGTTGAAAAACGTATTAGGTAGTTGTAAGTAAAATAAATAGTCTAGAATATTGGTGATGTCATAATTCAGCTTGTTTCAAATAATGCTTAACGGCATTTGGATCATCATTTCAAAGGAAACATTTAGAACATTGATCATTTATAGACCCATGTCCATTTGCCATGATTTCAGTTACTTGCAGAGAAATAAACCACCATGATTGAATCTTTGAATATAAAAATATTTTTATGCTTTTGGTTGTTGTGTTATTGTGGAAAGACTTACACTGATGACAATTTAAAAGTATTTCGACAATGGTCTCAGTTACGATATCGTTTCCCAAACGACGCAGAGCGCCAGAAAGCGGTTGATCAAGGAACATTGAGCATTGATTATAATCTGCCAATTGATGTTGATGTTTTCTACTCATCTAGTAAGTATCTTTTTAGAACATAAAATAGAAAACAAATATACAGATAGAGCGAAAGAAAGATATATAAAGAGTCTTTACATATGTAAAATAATCTTTTATTATATGTAATATTTTTTATAATTTCGACGAACCCGTGTAACAAGTGTCATGTATTTTATTATATATATTTATTATTGCATATAAAACTATTTTAATTTAAATAGTTACAGGAGGCAGTTGAGCGTGCGGATAAAATGATATAAGGTTTTTACAAAGCTTTTTTTATTTTTTTTGTATATAATTTTTACTAAACAAATGAAGAATAAAACTCCTGTGACAGAAATCTCAAGTAACATGAGATGAAATAAGTCGGACAAAAGTTCATACCGCCCATAACCGTGAACTGACGACCGTAAATGGAGCCCAAATTCAGGAAGCAATACAACTTTTCACGCCCTATTCACGTCTTGTTGAAAAACTCACCACAAAGTGCACGAATTTGCACTGCCTAGGTTTCACCTCAACATCGAAATGGAATTAAAATAATAAAGGCTGTTACAACAGATTCCTGCAAAGTTTTACCTGGTTCAGTAAAATGCACAGAGCTTTTCTTAATGTAATTTAAAAAATAATAACAACACCAATAACGTCTTGTTAATATAAACATGGTATCTTCATTTCAAACTAGAAAATATAATCCCTTACTAATAAAACTTTTGAGCTGGTTGATCTTGTGTGAAACTTTATTTTTTGATAGCAAAAGCGAAGTTTCACACCAGATCAAGAGGCGCAAAATTTTTATTAGTATGGGGGATAGTCTCCAAACTTTAGCCCCACAGTAACAATTATTCATGCATTAGGTACTAGCAGTCATATATCATAAATCATAAATAGTGCTTACCCATTTCCAGAAAAGAACCAAACTAAAGTGTTCGTAACCATACCTAGGTTTCTTGGTAAAGGGCCAATAACACTTGGCACTGTTGAGGACCAGGGACTAATTACTGCTTACCCAAACTATGCTATGAACAATAATCAAGGAAACAACTGTGACGGTATGACGTCTGTCTTCAGAACTATTGTGAGTATATAAATAAATTACCCAGTAGTATAAGCAGATTTTATGTTATCGCACGATGGTTTTTAATCCGACGGTACGATTTTTTTTTTATTTTTGTTATGCAATTTCTCTCCTACTCATGATTAATTTTGCTATTAGTTTTTTTTGTAGGGTATCTCATATTATTTAATCACAATCCTCCTTGTGATTTTAAGATATATTTAATAGCATCCAAGTAATTGTGTACGCAGACAAAACGATATTTAAAGAGAAGTCGGTTTCTGCATACAGTTTTGAAATTTTTTTTTTTCACTTTCGGTCTTAAACTAAATCCAATCAAGACTCAGGTCATTATTATTGGTAGACCCGGACTTATTACTAAGATACATTGGTCTACTGTATTTAATCTAACAGGGGGTCATTATTATTGGTAGCCCCGGACTTATTAACAAGATACATTGGTCTACTGTATTTAATATAACAAGGGTTCATTATTATTGGTAGTCCCGGACTTATTACTAACATACATTGGTCTACTGTATTTAATCTAACAGGGGGTCATTATTAGTGGTAGCCCCGGACTTATTAACAAGATACATTGGTCTACTGTATTTAATATAACAAGGGTTCATTATTATTGGTAGTCCCGGACTTATTACTAACATACATTGGTCTACTGTATTTAATCTAACAGGGGGTCATTATTATTGGTAGCCCCGGACTTATTAACAAGATACAATAGTCTACTGTATTTAATCAAACAGGGGGTCCTGTTAGATTAAATAATGTCAATATCCCATATAGTAACTCTATTAAGAATCTCGGTGATTTTATAGACAACACTCTTTTTTAGACTAAACAACTACAGGAGGACCGGCTCCTTTGTAGAATAGACCATCTGCCTTCCTTGCCAGGCAGCTCGTTAAAGGCGAGCATAGGCTCACCGTCATTAACACCGTCAGTCACACCTCTGACAAGGTGGGAGAGTTTAGCAGCGAGTCGCCCGGAACTTAATTTTGCTCGAGGCCTAACATCCCGGCTTCAGGTTGGCAAGGCACCATTACCGCCTATGGTGTCTTTCTTATTTCTTAACATCAGGAAATCTGTCTGCTTGTTTGCATTCCAATATCATAATAAAAATTAAAAGAAGCTTCTGCTTTCAGAATAATTTGTGACGTCTAGTATTAGATGCATTTTATATTTTTAAAAGCACCATTGTGCAATATCTCGCTATATCTTGTTTCATACTTTAGGGTTGCCTGGAAGAGATCCAAGTCAGCGGCGATAATCTTCTTAGTTTATCTTGATTAAATTTTATTTTAATGTATTTGTAATTTCTTTGTATTTGGTGCACAATAAATAGTTATTGTATTGCATTTTATAGACGTTGGAATAAGTACAGAATTATTGCGTTTGTGCAAAGTGGTGGCAAATTCCAATAATGTCTAACCTAGATTGAAACTGGGCACACACTTAGTTCTGCTGCTAAATCGTCAATTTTGAGTCCAAGTTTGAAGTCCTCACATTTTATAATTTTATCCAATTACAATCCAATCTAAGGTTGACATTAGTTTGTTACTTTTACCGATTTTTACTAATCGTTTGTTTTAGAATGTTATAAAAAACAGCAAAAACCTTTCATGGTATATTGATTGGAATGTGGGTTGATTATTATATAATGAATTCTTAACTCACTCTATTGATAGTATATATGGAGTCTAGAATTCAAACAAAATAAGGTAGCAAAAATCAAACCATAAGCGCTTCTCTACGTAGTACAAAACAAAGTCACCTTCTCAGTCCCTATGTTCCTTTGTATGCTTAAATCTTTCAAACCAAGCAACGGAATTTGACGCTGTTTTTGTAATAGATAATGTGTTTAAAGAGGAAGGTTTATATGTATATTTTATACCGGGCGGGCCGCTGGTTACTAATAAATATAGATTAAAGTTTAAGGCAATATTACATCCATGTTACGGTGCAAAAACGCCCGTAAATTAAAGTTAAACCTTGGAATAAATAAGTCTGTTTTTAATAATACGACAGTAGGTTTATTTGTTCCTTTTAAATTTCTTTGTTATTTCGAAACTTGTTTGTTACAGACGGATAAATGTAATCGGTTGTGGGTAATGGACACAGGGCTGATCGGAGACGAACAAATTTGCCCACCCCAAGTGTTAGCCTTCGATTTAAATACTGATAAGCTAATTCGAAGGTTTAAAGTACCTGACTCAAGTCGTTCGCCCATTTCATCATTCTTGACCCCGGTACGTACTTTTACATTTTCGTAGCTAAGTGACCTACACTGGAGTGCTTTATAACCGACTCAAAAAAGTGCGGGATTCAATTAATTAAATTGTATTTATTATATATATGTGTCTTTATTATATATATGTGTCTATATATGTATCTTTGTTTCTTGATCAATAACAAACAGATTTCAAAAATTCGTTATTGAAAAGGTAGGTTATGATTCGGACGTGATACCATATTAGTTTTATCGTGATACTAGCTGCGCCCCGCGGTTTCACCCGCGTAAGTCCCAATCCCGCGGGAACTCCGGGATAAAAAGTAGCCTATATATTATTCTGGGTCTTCAGCTACCTACATACCAAATTTCATCGTAATCGGCTTTGTAGTTTTTGCGTGAAAGAGTAACAAACATCCATACATCCATACATACAAACTTTCGCATTTATAATGTTAATAGGATGACTCAACAAGATTTATTGCGTCCAAAGAAATGTAAGCTGCAAGTTTTTATTAAAAGCCAAAGCATCTATTTATGTTTGGGATTTTTTATGTCCTAAGATAGGAAACAAGCACAGTGCTTATCCTAATGGTACGAGACAACTATGTTCTAGAATGTTGGCTCATTTCAAACTTTTTAATACGACGGGGCGTTTATTCCGCTACAGACTAAACATTTTCGAATACACCAACTTTACTTGAACAAACTTGAATTAAGAATGGAGCACAGCGTTCAACAGCCACTATGAGCAAATTTTGCCAAAACCTATTTAGGTTGCGGGCATACGATATGACAGACATCATAGATGTTGTAGTTGCGTCGTTATCCTGAGGCCAAGGTGTTAGGTCTTACGCGGAAATCTATTGGTTACTCTACCATTTGGACCGGAATAACACAGTCATAATGGCGGCAGGAATAGGTAAGGCGGT
>NJDD01004609.1:0-23593 GCA_002245505.1 Calephelis nemesis | reverse complement strand
GAAACGCAGCAGCAACGCCGCTACTTCACGCCGGTCTTAAGTGAGAGAGTGGTACGTCCCCGGACGTGCCAGCCCATTAAGCCGCAGCCATACAGGCAAACAGCATGGTAACTGAAACCACTCAGAAAGGTGACTGATTGCACTAGTGGAACTATTCAAAAACCCCAAGTTTTTGGATCGTCCCACCAGTGGGCGATGGGGTCGTCACGTCCCTACGCCTAGGGTAATGGTGCGTTGCCAACCAGAGGCCGGGATGTAAGGCCTCGAGCAAAAGTCAGTTTACCGGCTACCTTACCCTCCGAACCGGAACACGTCATGAGGTTATGGCGGCAGGATTAGGTAAGGCGGTGGTACCAATCCGGGTGAGTCGCTGCGAAACTCTACCACCTAGTCAGATATCACGGTGCTAGTGACGGTGAGCCCAGGTGAGCCTATGCTCGCCTTTTACGAGCTGCCTGGCACAGGAAGGCAGATGGTCTATTCTACAAAGGAACTCAGACCAACACGGGGAAAATGTGCAAGATATTAGCTATGAATAAATTAAGCACCCTCATTCCTTAGGGTAAAAAAGTGAGTTACGCTTATCTTTAATGATTGTAGATTTCGTGTATTTATTGTTGAATATCATAATTCTCTTGTTAATAATTTAAATTTCAAACGTATATTGAATCAATCAATTTCCGTTTGAAGTATGTTTCCAATTAGGTACATACACGCGGTATAACACGATGTAAAAACAAGTTTGATGTAAAAAAATTATAATATGATCGTATAATGTGTAGAAAAAAATATTGATCAATCAAATGTCTTAATATTTTTTCAGAAAAGAAGAGTCCCAAAATTTTTATTACCATACCTAGGTTCAAAGGGAAAGGTCCCATCACACTTGGTACTGTTGACGAACAAGGACTGATTTCTGGCTACCCAAATTATGATATAAACAATAAACAAGGAAACACCTGTGATGGGATTACTTCTGTCGTTAGAGTTGCTGTAAGTAAGGGGTCATGACGATGTCGTGACATGTCGTGAAGGTGTCGTTATGGGGTCGCGAAGATTTTTTATGTTATACGGAGACAACAAGCAGACGGATTTTCTGATGGTAAGAAATGCCGTCGCCTATAGACACCAAATGTGGTACCTAATGGTGCATTGTCAACCTGAGGCTAGGATCGTTAGCCTCCTGCGTAAGTAAGTAAACCGGCTACCCTACCCTCCAATCGAAACACGACAATAACGAGCATTGTCATTTCGCGGAAGGAATAGGTAAGGCGGTGGTGCCTGTATGTCCGGGCGAGTCGTTGCAGGACTCTACCACCTAGTAATTGCGTGACTTTGTCGTGACAGTGATGATGGAAATGATATCGTAACGGTTTTGCGTCAAAGCCCGGTGAAGTAATAAAAACCGCGAGGTTGGCAACACATTAGTCATTAAAAAAAAACGGTTTTGCGATGGTATCACTGACGGTGAGGGTATAATAATGATGACGATGTTGGTGATAATAATAATTGTGCCGGGATGATGTCGATCAATGTCATGATAGTGAGAAGATCTCTTTATATAATGTAAAGTATCTTCACGCCAGTATCCCCGAAGAGGTAGGCAGAGGCACAACCAGGGCACCCACGACTAGCCGAAGACACTAAGTCCCACAATGTGATAGGTGGCAAGCTTATCCGGCAACCGGGCACATATCCAATCCCGAGCAACATTTTTTTAATTAGAAAATTGGAAAACCCAAATTTTCTTTTTGTTGCCCGACCCGGGATTCGAACCCGGGACCTATGCAATCAAGTCCAACACCTGAACCGCTAGACCACAGAGACGATAAGTCTAATATAATATAATGTAATCTTAATTAAATTTATATATAAAAAGATTCGATAAAAGATTTATATATCTTTTTATATAAAAAGATTATATAAAAAGATAATAGCATGAAACATATTATTAGTACATTAAAGGTCAAACTTGGACAAAATATTTTAAGTTTTTTTTTAAATTGAATTTTCATTATTACGTATGTTTTTAATACAACGTTGTATTGTTTGTAATACAACAACTCGTATGTTGGTATATATTTTTCGAAACTATCCGGCATCGGTATCTCTGTTTATACCTAGCAACCTAAATACATAGTAGGAAACCGAGCTCCTGTATATACTATACGTCATATACTTTAATTCAGGAGTCAGGACACCGTTTTCTTATCACATTAATATTGCAACGTTTGATGCAAAAGTATTTAGAAAAAAATTACTGGACTTTTTAGGCAACCTATTTTCAGTTTTTATTATAACGTTCTAAATATATCAATCCTATCATCAGTACGAGGAAAATTCGATTAAGATTCGAATCTTCGACCATTGTATATGGAACTTCTCTTAATATGACTTAGCTTACGAAAAAATAATAATTAAAATTTATTAATAATTGCTAGAGTAGACACCTAACATAATTTCCCCCGTGTTGGTTCGGGCTCCTTTGTAGAATAGACCATCTGCCTTCCTGTGCCAGGCAGCTCGTAAAAGGCGAGCATAAGCTTGCCGTCACTAACACCGTGATATCTGACTAGGTGGTAGAGTTTCGCAGCGACTCACCCGGATTGGTACCACCGCCTTACCTATTCCTGCCGCCATAACGTCATGACGTGCTCCGGTTCGGAGGGTAAGTTAGCCAGTAAACTTACTTTTGCTCAAGGCCTAACATCCCGGCCTCTGGTTGGCCTCGGCATCATTACCACCTTTGGTGTCTCGGCGGCGTTCTCGCGGCGGGAATTTCTTACCATCAGGAAATCCGTCTGCTTTTTTGCCTTCCAATGTCATAAAAAAAAATAACAAAAACGCTCAGAGGAAATGATAACTTACAAGTTAAAGGAATGCTTTAAAATGAAGTCAGACAGGTCTGCCAGGTTCGTGAGGTTTGGCTTTCGATACTCTCTGCTTGAAGATATGTATGTTTGAACAAAATGATAACCGCCTCCTTTATGGAGTCGCTTAATAAAAATGTATACTAAATCATTATACTAGTAGGTACTTAATACTTTTGCTCACTCTATTTTTTAGTTTCAATCGACTGTAATAAACATTACTTTATTATTTTCGCCGACCAGTTTATTATTGGAAATTTTCGGTGTGTCAAAACTGACTGCAGTAAAATAAAATTGTGTATTTTATATTTACGCTATACTCCAAAGCTTTATAGCTAATCCTTTTGCTTTATAATTTTGTCAACATTTGACATATCAGAAATGGTTTTTTTTACATTATAGGAAGGCAAACTAGCAGACGGATTTCCTGATGGTAAGAAATTCACGCCGCCTAGAGACACCAAAGATGGTAATGGTGCATTGCCAACCTGAGGTGAGGATGTTAGACCTCGAGCAAAAGTAAGTTTACCGGCCACCTTACACTCCGAACCGGAACACGTCATGACGTTATGGCGGCAGGAATAGGTAAGGCGGTGGTACCAATCCGGGCGAGGCGCTGCCAATCTCTACCACCTAGTCAAAATGCTAGATGATGGAATACTATAAACTTAAAAGGATTAACTGGCTCCACGCGAGGGTTAAGTTTGGAGGCGAACTAATAGTTCTACTATTGTTGAGGACTTATATCATTTTTGATTTGTTGCAGGTAGATAAATGCAATCGGTTGTGGGTAATGGACACAGGCTTAATTAAAGGGGTTCAGATTTGTCCCCCGCAACTGATGGTCTTCGATTTAAATACTGACAAGCTTATTCGAAGATTCAAAGTACCTGATTCAAGTCGATCTCCGATATCTTTATTCGTGACCCCAGTACGTATCCTCACGTTTCATCTTAATATTTACAACTAGTTTTTAGAATTCAGGGTATTACACTTCCTCTTTCTTGATACAGTACACAGAGCAAAGTTCAGAAGAGATCTTGAAACATAAAACTACTTTAATACACTACTGTAGTAGAATGTAAGTATTCTGGGCATTAGATTCATGCTAATATACCACATCTTAATATAATATATATTTCTCGTGTTCGTGTGTTTGTCACTGAAATCCTCTTAGATGACTGGAGTGATTTTAATAAAAAATATTGTGTGTTTAAGGGGATTCGAGAATGGTTTAGATTCACAATTTGGTGTCCTGAAAAATGTTTTTTTAATAGTAAGTAGTTGGTGATTTTGGAACGTTGCACATCGTATCCGACTGCGCTGCTGTCTAAGGCATTAATGTCAAGCGATACGAAGTTTGCTGGGTTAACTAGCATAATATATATTTCTCGTGTTCGTGTGTTTGTCACTGAACTCCTCCTAGACGACTGGAGCGATTTTGATGAAATTTTTTGTGTGTGTTTAAGGGGATTCGAGAATGGTTTAGTTTTACAACATGTTCCATTCGAAATTGTTTATTTTTTTATTTGTAAGTAGTCTTTGATTTTGGAATCTTTTACATTGGATCCGGCAGACTGTGCTACTATCGGAGCGTCAAATATTATGTAGTAAATTTAAATCTCAAGCGATATGAAGTTTGCTGGATCGTCTAGTATAATTATAAAATACGAGGATGCACGCAAACGAGAAATATAATTTTTCTTAGTTCACCCTATCTTTTAATGTTTTTACTGAAGTCGCACGTTATAGATAATACAATACACACAGCAATTTTTTAATGTATTAATTTTTGTCTTGTCATTCAATTCATGACATCAATTAACGTATAAGTCTTATAAATTATTAATTTAACGTAATTTATTTTAATTATATTAACGTGATTTATTTTATGAGAAATTAAGCTTTTATTATTTTTTAATTTAATCGCTTAGACTTTTAACTTTCGTATTTTAGTTTTGAAAACTTTAGACTTACGAGTACTATGAAATACGAGTACGAGTAGTCGTCAATAAATAAAAAAAATATGGACAAATTATACGAACTGATCTAAAATATTTACTACATATAGATATAATAAACTTAGAAACTGCTAAAATATTCTTCAAGCAGATTAAAATTAAACAGGTAACTAATTACTTTCAGATAGTAGATGTCAGAGAAGGACCCTCGCTGAACTGTGAAGATACGTTTGTGTACGTGGCTGATCCAAAAGGATTTGGCTTACTGGTTTATGACATGGCCAATAATTACTCGTGGTGGATCACACAACGTTACATGTATCCTTACCCATCAGAGGCAAGAATTACTGTAGAAGGTTAGTTGCAATATCTTAAAATATATAAATGAAGACTATACATTATTAAAATAGATGTCGAGTGGTCATGAGCGAAGTATAGTAACGATGGTCATGAGTATGGTTGGCGTAGCGGTTGCCGCTCCAACGAGTGACGTGTTTCTTATATCGCGCATAGCGCATTTCGGAAAGTCATGAGTATAATGTGGTCATGAGTAGTAGACATTGTATTGTGGTCATTAGTTTAGATGGCGTAACAGGGTAATACAAAACTTGGTTAATTAATAAATGACGCGTTACAATTGGTTGATTTATAGCTTCTACGACCATTTAACAAGCATGTTTCTTCTGACCTACCTTGTGTTCATCTCAGATTTAGTATTGAGACCGTTGTCTAGTATAGAGGTCGCCATGGGTAATATTTTCTTCCAGTCACATGATGACATAGAAATCTGCACGATTGTAATTCCGGGTGTTAAACCTTCAAGGGGGGCTATTACACGTGGCTTCTGTGTCACTAGAGAATCAAAACAATTAGAAATGGTATCAACTCTCTATTGGGTCGCCAGATTTTTTAGAGAAATAAAAAAGAACCAACAACAAAAGCAAAGTTATTCTGCATCTTAAAAATGGTAGCTGTTAAAGGTCGCTTGAGACAACAAAGTTTTTAGGAAGCCAATTGACTGGTGATCAGCCATCCAGCCCTGGGGGGTTACCATAAGCTCTTAAAACAGTACTATTTCAACAATACTAATTGTCAGTCGAGAAAGACAACCTTATGACGTATACCATAAAGTTGCTTATAAAGGCAGACATTTAGCAAGATGGAAATAATAATGCTATAAGCGGTCATGGTAGGGCCCCTGACTTAGAAAACAATAAATTTTATTTGTTGCCAGACATGAAAAACAAATAAGGGGTAAGAGTTTTTCGAGTAGCGAAGAAGAATTGATGTTGTGAATGCATATTTTAGATAAACCTGTTTGAGAATAATACTCTTTAAATAGGTTTAACGATATCGATAATCGCGGCGAATATTTTGAAAAGCAATAAAACCACTTAATAATACATGGCGATTTCTTTTTTCTTTTATGGATACATAAGTAATTGCTCTTGTAACATATCAGTGAAAGTTAACATGTTTTTTAACAATATTTTTGAAGTGAAATTTCTTTATCGGGGTTAGAAAAAAAATTAGTGTAACATTTTTTCGTTACGCGTCACATTTTACGTTACACGCCATCTTTGTTCTTATCTCTACCACGCGTGATTCGAAGTATACTTTCTCCAGCGGTGTAGGGATTGGCAATAAACTATATTTAACCAATTTCAGTAAAGTTGCATATAATAAATTATTTTTTGAAAAATAACGTCATAAAGAAGTTTCACTCCTTAACTTCTTACGAGTGTACGCTAGTACACGCATACATTTTTTTTAAGTAATGTTGTCTAACGCTTTTTCATTTTACCTCTATTCAAGCTATGTAGATCTGCAATTTCTCCTTATTTTTATTTATGCTATGGTAAACTATAGTTTACTGGAATAATGTTTATTCTTTCACACTCTTAGTGATACCTGCATTTTTAGGGTCAATTGTTAGCTTATTAATTAATTTATCGAATCTTATAGAAAGGTCATGGGAATAGGCGCATACTTAAGTACATAACTTCAGTTTACTCCAAGGGTATACGATACTACTCAGTTCTCTTTTTCCTTTCAATGCAACTAACTAAGGGGAGAATTATTTTAATGGAGAATCACTCAGACTTTATAAATTAAAAAAAAATGTGTGATTTTTAATAATTTGAGATTTATTTTGTTTACAGGTACATCTTATGAAATCATGTTCGGTATTTTCGGTATGGCGCTAACTCCATTTGTAGAGGGCGAGGACAGAACTCTTTATTTCCATGCGCTATCTTCAATAACTGAAAATTATGTTAGCACGAGCTATTTAAAGAATAGTTCTTTAATCAGTAGCGGCGCTAGGAAGAGCTCATTAAGTGATTATTCTACATTGATAAAGGTAAGTTACATTAGTGTTATGTATATATCTAAGAAGACTGTAGAAAATTGATTTTAATTTACATTTTAAAAACACATCATCTAAATTTTTTTGGTCGGTGTGTCGCATGTCCCGTGACAGTGACGTCAGAGCAGACGAGGCCAATATGGCGGCAATATTATATATTTTACCGTGGTTTCATAAAACCACTCAATTTTATGTTTAGGAGGCTTCAAAATCGAATTACTTTGTACTTTAATTCACTTTGTTTTTCCCCGTATCAGTCCGGGTTACTTTTGAAGAAAAGTCCATCTGGCTTCCTGCCAGGCAGCTCGAATAATCCGAGCATTGAGCACTAACACCGTGACATCCTACTAGGTGGTAGAATTTCTTAGCGACTCACCCGGATTAATACCATTGCCTTACCTATTCCTGCCACCACAACGTCAGTGCTTGCCGTTGACGTGTTCCGGTTCGGAAAGTTACGGTAGCCGGTAAACATTATTTTGCTTGTTAATGTTTAAGATTTATCTACAGTTATGAGGACACAACCCAATTTTTATGACAGTATTTTTAATGGGAAAATCTTGTATTATATTTAGAATGAATTGATGAATGTTTTTAAAGTTGGACACTTATTCAATGTAAACAATCTTTTCCCGAGTGTTTTTTTATGATATTGGAAGGCAAACAAGGAGACGGATTTCCTGATAGTAAAAAATTCACACCGCTTAGAGACACTAAAGATGGTAATGATGCGCTGCCAACCTGAGACAGGGATGTTAGGCCTCCAGTAAAAGTAAGTTTACTGGCTACCTTACCCTTCGAACCCGAACACGTCAACGACAAAAGTTGACATTATGGCGGCAGGAATATGTAAGGCGTTGGCACCAATCCAGGCGAATCGTTGCAAAACTGCAAAACAAGTATGGTGTTAGGGAAAGTTAGTAAGTAAGTTAGAACAAATACAATACTATAGTACAATGGACATTTAACTTAACAGTTAATTTTGAATCGAAAAACAAAATTCATCCTTGTTTAATCAATTCAGTCAAATTATTCACGTTTCGCCGTAGTAATGAAAGCGAATTTAATAAGAACGGGGAGAGAAACCTCAACTTTATCTTACATATAAATAGGCCTCGTTGGTCGAGTGGCTAGCGTATACGCCTGACTACACCGACCAACCGCAAGGCTCGGGTTTGATTCGCGATTCGCGGGGCAGGCATTTGTGTGATAAACATTGATATGTCTACATCTCCGGGTCTGGGTTTATTACATACATACTGGTATCTATTTAAGTATTTCTATGTTAAAGTAGCGTTGAATAACATCCATAATACAAGCATATAATTTAGATAATTAAATATAATAAATCATAAAAAACCTTTTTTCCCCCGTGTTGGTCCGGGCTCCTTTGTAGAATAGACCATCTGCCTTCCTATGCCAAGCAGCTCGTAAAAGGCGAGCAAAAGCTTACGGTCACTAACATCGTAACATCTGACTAGGTGGTAGAGTTTCGCAGCGACTCACCCGGATTGGTACCACCGCCTTACCTATTCCTGCCGCCATAACGTCATGACGTGTTCCGGTTCGGAGGGTAAGGTAGCCGGTAAACTTACTTTTGCTCAAGGCTCAGGAAATCCGTCTGCTTGTCTGCCTTCCAATATCATAAAAAAAACCTTGGGGCTAGGTTCAATTTGTGTAAATTGTCGAGGGATGTTTATTATGTATTTATTAATTTCAACAGAGGTGATTTTATTTCTTCTAAAATATTATGAAAAGCCCCAAGGGACTGTCAGGACAACTAGAAATAACATCACCTCTAGGACCCAAAAAATAAAGTTAAGTTCAACCACATATTTCAGATTTTACCCGGAAAAAGATGTACTCAATCCGCAGTCGAAGCAATGGACGAGAACAGCATTATATATTTTGGTCGAATGACTCCAGCCAGTGTGTACTGCTGGAACACCAAAACTAAATTCTCCAGGAGAAACTTCTACCAAGTAGCAATAAATAGAACCACTCTTCAAAATGTCAGTGGTATGAAAGTAGTAAACGGTAGATCTGGACAAGAGTTATGGGTACTTACGGATCGTTACCCAAGATACGTCACTGGAACGTTGATGAATAATACAATTAACTTTAGAATTCTCACAGCAAAGATTTCTGATTTAATTAAAAATTCGCCCTGCCTTTTGTCTAATTGATAAATTTTATTGTTTGACTTTTCTTTCTTTTATTGCATTGTTTTTTTAATATACTATATTTGAAAAGGTATGATTTTAGACACCTAAGTGAATATTTACATTCGTTTATCTTCAGTCGATGGTTAAAATGCAAACAAAATTTGACCGCCTCGTTGGTCGAGTGGCTAGCGTACTCGCCTAACTGCATCGACAAACCGCGAGGCTCGGGTTCTATTCCCGACGGGGGCAGACATTTGTGTGATGAACATTTAGATGTCTGCATTTCCGGGTCTGGGTGTTTATTAAATGTATTCTTGTATCTATTTAAGTATTTCTATGTAATAGTATCGTTGACTAACACCCATAACACAAGCATATAATTTGCTTACTTTGGGGTTAGATTCAATTTGTGTGACTAGTCCAGGGAAAAAAAATGTTTAAGTAATCGTTAATTTGCTAAAGGGTTTAAGCATGAATGAGACTAGCACAATAGGCCTACCATCTCGGCTACAGAAGAGTGACAAAGCTGTGACATCTGTGAATTCTCTAAGCTAGACGTCTTTTAACATTAGAAGAGACATTGTACTTAGTTGTTCGCTGATTTCTCGCGTAAAGAATATAGTTAATAAAGAATAAAAAATACAAGTGTTTCACTTTTTTATCAACCCCAAAATATTCTTAAGCTTAAAAAAAAAACAGTGAACTCTCGAAACTGTCGTGACAAAGATTGTTCTTAGTAATAACTTATGGATATCTTTTCTTGCTTTCAAGGCCATCATTTACAGCTCATTCGGAAGAATTGCAAAGGATGTTAGACGCACTGTGTGTATTTATTTTAGTTTTAAGTGTATGTGAGACCTAATAGTTAAAACATTAACTGTGTGCTGAGTTTTGAGTGCTGGTACAAATGAGCTGATCTGATTATAGAGCTCGAAGATAGGAGACATAACCCTCGAATGCAGGTGCTCGGTAAGCCCGTCAAGTTTGGACTTCTATATACTTCTAACTAGATCGTTTCATATTTTATAGGTTTTTTATTATATTATAGGTGATTGAACTGGGAGGTGGTTCATGGATAAAAGTTTGCATCGTAATCTTTGCAGTTCATGTAAAGCAAAAACTTGCAAACTAAGGAGATTAAAATGGTTTTAACTATTTTTATGGAAATCTGTTCAGGCGTAAAAGGTAGGTAAAGGTTTTGAAGTAATGCAATATATATAACATGAATGAGGGGTATTTTTATGTTATTTAGAAGAACTGCAAAGATTACGAAACGTTAACCTACCTTAACTTTTAATCTATCTTAATTTGAAATCTGATTCATCAGACACTTTCCAGTTCATCCATCAGGTCCTTAACATAGGTTCCTCGTTATCAGAATATATAAACCAATCTAGTTAAGGGGAATCGAATGAGTCCTAGCTTGATAGTGTAGTTTTGCGAGTATGCATTATAGGTTACGTCTACTGTCTTTGGCTTAAAATATATCATCAGACCATGTTAGTTATACCAGCGTTCGTTAGTTTTTTAACTGAAAGGTCTCACATATCTTTAATAGAAAAAAAACCGTGTCTCGTCTAATATCGATTTCGATGCTTAAAAATAAGCTGTTAACCTTCGACATCCGAACAAATCCCCATAAATGATAGATAAGACCCATCTCAACCATGTCGTCTTCAAGTTTGTACTTTACATGAACTGCAAAGATTAACGGAATAGAATACTGTAACTTTTAAACATTGATCCATTAGCCATCACCAGGTCCTCGTCACCAAGTCCACGTCATCAGAAAATATGAAGGCAAATCAAATAAGTCCAAATTCGACGATTTTACCTACCAACTTTTTAGGTCCACGTCTAAGACCAGCTCACTTGTACCAGCACTCATTAGAGTTTCAACTGTTAGGTCTCATATATGCTTAAAACTGAAGTAAATTCCCATAGTACATCTAATATCGTTTGCGATGCTTGCAAAAAAGCTGTAAATGGCTGAACAGATCTCCATAAGCTATAACTAAGGACCATCTTGATCAGTCAGCTTTCAAATAACAAAAACGCATTTAAATTCGTCCATCCGCTGAATAACTACAATGCTACAGACAGACACACACAATTTGTAACCTGACATCTAACCGTCAGGGGTTAATTTTAAACATAACGGCCTATTAGCAATAAGTACGCGTTAGCTACGTTCGTGCAAAAAAAAAAAACTTTAATAATAATACGAGTAATTATCATATTTCATTATTAATCGAATTCGTTTCATAAACAACCACGCCAAAGTTTTAGTGCCATTATAATTACTAAAATTTTGTATTCACAAACTTATATTTTTTTGTAAATAATAGAAAATTAACAATCAATGCGATTACGTGAGTTCTCTATACTCTAAAAATAATTAAGTCATAGAAACTGGGACTGTCACGCTAGAGAAAAATTCAATTGTGTATTAAAATGTATGATTTGTTGTTCGTCTCACACTTTGGAAGTGATCATAGTAGCGTGAATACTGTTTTGTACTTTGGATTTTTATGGTGTTCTTTTAATTCTATTTTATTTTTTTTGTTTTTAGAGATACTCTAAACTTTATCTGAAATCTTAAAACAAGCCATTAAAGTATTGTTTATGATAATGAAATTAAGAAAACGTT
This sequence comes from Calephelis nemesis, assembly GCA_002245505.1. Classification (NCBI taxonomy): domain Eukaryota; kingdom Metazoa; phylum Arthropoda; class Insecta; order Lepidoptera; family Riodinidae; genus Calephelis; species Calephelis nemesis. The sequence continues at coordinate 11,579 of NJDD01004609.1, read as the reverse complement.
TTTTATAAATATAACACTATTGGGAAAAAGGCAAAATCTTCCTGTTACAGCGGATGTGGTATAATGGACCATGCTTATATAAATGTAATTAATTGTGAAACAGTGTAATTAAACAATTTAATTGGTCAGTTTCTGTAAAAGTGTTGATTATTTTCGTGAATGTTGTTGATAGTGTTTAAAACACCAATGATTTAAAAGACGAAGTATCAAGGGATATTAATTGCAGGTAAAGAAATTTATTTATGGTAAGAGTAGTAAAAAAAGAACAGTCAATATCCCAACACCAAAATATGGTATTTATATGAATGCAAAATAATTTAAGCACATATGAGTGAACGCGTTAATAACAAAGCCAACATTTTCATAAAATGAAACAAAACTATGAACGAAATGATTAGAAATTAAAATTCAATATCCCAACACCATGTGGTGTTTACGTAAACGCAAAATAATTTTAAACACAGATAAGTGAACGCGCTAATAACAAAACAAACATTTTCATAAAATGAATCAAAAATATGAATGAAATTATTAGAAATTAAATTTTAAGTATCTTCTACTTTTGACGATTTTTTCTTCTCTTATGTGATTGACTACTTTGAATAAAAAGAAGCTTAATTTACGTAATTATAAACCTTACAATAAACAGCTAGATTTAAACCTTAAATCAATCGATAAATAAGACGGACATTTTTTTATTATATTGGAAGGCAAACAAACAGACGGATTTCCTGATGGTAATAATTTCACGCTGCCTAGAGACACTGAAGGCAGTAACGGTGCATTGACAACCTGAAGCCGGGATCTTAGGCCTCGAGCAAAAGTGAGTTTACCGGCTACCTTACCCTCCGAACCGAACGGCAAGCGTTGACGTTATGGCAACAGGAATACGTAAGGCAGTGGCACCATTCTGAACGAGTCACTGTAAAACTCTACCACCTAGTCAGATGTCACAGTGTTAGTGATAGTAAGCTTGTGCTCGCCTTTTACGAAGCTTGGTTAAGTAGTTTAAGATTTAGCTCGATGACGCTGTTATAAGCGAAACCGACAGGCTATTTATAAAATAATTATAAGTGATACGTATAGCAGTACAAATGTTTAATTTTCATTTAAAAATAGGGAAAAATATTAAAGCAAAGATACCTTAATTTTACAATTTGTGCGCTCTTTTTCAGACAAAAACAGATAAAATGCGTATAATAAATTACAGAATACTGGTATTATTAACTCTTTTGTTAAATTATTTAAAAAAAGTAAGCACAAACGAACTGAAAGTAATTAGACAGTGGACCCAGCTAGATTTTCGATACCCGGACGAGAAAACACGACGTGAAGCAATTCTGAAAGGCGATCACATTTCGGGAAAGTCATTACCTGTAGATGTCGACGCCTACTATGGATCTGGTAATTATTACTTACTTACTATCTGGTTTGTACTAAACTAGTGACCCGCCCCGGCTTCGCACGGTCATAAAATATACAGATAAACCTTCCTCTTCAATCACTTTTTCTATTAAAAAAAACCATCAAAATTCGTTGCGTAGTTTTAAAAATTTAAGCATACAAAGGGATAAAGGGACAGAGGAAGAAAGTTTGTTTTATACTATATAGTGATAAGATTTCATACCGAAAAATAAATTAATAGTTCTTTCAATTACTTTTACCTTTACGGGTCGACTGGAAGAAATTTTATGGGAGATAAGGTCGCCTTTTGTGCTTTGTTTTAATTACTTTTCAGTATCTTTTGTGAAATGTATTGTGTTCAATAAAAAATAATAATAAATAGGCAAGTTATTATCTCTGAAAATATTACACAAATTGATCCAACCCCAAAGTAAGCATGTATTTGTCATATGGGTGTTAGTCAATGATGCTTATAAATAACTAGTGGCCCGCCCCGGCTTGGCGCTATAAAATATACATATAAACCTTCCTCTTCAATTACTTTTTCTATTAAAAAAACCGCATCAAAATCCGTTGCTTAGTTTTAGATTTAAGTATAAAAAGGAACATGGGGACAGAGAACGCGATTTTGTTTTATGCTAGGTATGTACTGATGAGATTTCATGCGGAAAAATAAAATAATAGTTCTTCATTTACTATTTTCGTTTGACGGGTTCGCTGGAAGAAATTTTGTGAGAGAAGGTCGCCTTTTGTACTTTGTCTAAATTACTTTTAAGTATATTTTGTCACATGTGTTGTGTATCGCCTCTGTGGTCTAGTGGTCCGGGTGTTGATCTTGACTGCATCAGGTCCCGGGTTCGAATACCGGGTCGGCCTGCAAAAAGAAAATTGGATTTTTTCAATGTTCTTATTAAAAAAAATTGGTCCGGATTGGAAATGTGCCCGGTTAGCGATAGGCTTGCCACCTATCACATTGTGGGACTTAGTGTCTTCGACTAGTCGTGGGTGCCCTGGTTGTGCCTCTGCCTACCTCTTCGGATATACATATGGGCGTGAAGATGTGTTGTGTACAATAAAGAGTTAATAATAATAAACAGACAAGTTATTATCTCTGAAAAAATAACACAAATTTATCCAACCCTAAAATAAGCATGTAAAGGTACTATGTGTTTGTCATATGGGTGCTAGTTAACGATGCTTACACATAATTAGATACCACTATAGATTTAATAGGCACCCAGATTCTGTCTGTGTCTTAAATTTGGTGTGCTTGTTTGAGGGTATTCTCATTAATAAACTAAGAAAAGAGTTTAGTCAAATTTAACTTAAAAGCTCCAGTTAGATAATACATCTGTGTCATCTTTGATATTATCAACCACTAACAGTATAACTACTATGAGAATCACTTCTTATGCATCTGTATTAATAAAAGAAAATCGTGTTAGTTAACATAATTTATAACTCAAGAATAGCTAAAAATTTATGTAGAGGTAGCTCAGAACCACGAGAAGGACACATAATACTTTTTGCTCCGTTCGACTGCAAAGAAATTTGGTTAACGTTTTAATTTTTCCCATACAAATTGAACGGGTGGAATGAAGTTTGTTGGAATAGATAGTTTTTATTAGAGATAAATAGTTAATAGTATAGGCATTAGAACTACTTTATGCCCGGTTCCTATAATCAACGAATCATAATCCGTCAGCTAAACCATTCGTAGTTTGTTCCAAAGTAATGGAGCGTTACCAATAATTTTTTTTTTAAAAATATTTAGAATCAGTAGTCGGAAACGAGCAACCGTTGTTTGTAATCTCACTAATGCCCGGTTCCTATAATCAACGAATCGTAATACGTCAGCTAAACCATTCGCAGTTTGTTCAAAGTAACGGAGCGTTACCAACATTTTCAAAAAATGTTTAGAATCAATAGTCGGAAACGAGCAACCGTTGTTAGTAACCTTACTAAGCGTACAAAATTCTACCATCCGTTATCAAAACGACTCGTTTTTTGAATATAGGAACCGGGCATTAATCTGACTTTTACAATTTTGAAGACAGTGTTCCGACCTTCTGTTATTCAAAATTGGAATAGGAAAGAGTACTATTAAGAACTAGCTTCCGCCCGCGACTCAGTCTGCACGGATTTTGGTCTTCGCGTGATAAAACTGAAAAATTAAAATTTTTTTTTCTTCTACGTATTTTCCAGGATAAAAAGTATCCCATTTTATGCTCAGAATAATAAAATATAATTACACCAAGTTTCATCGTTCAGACAAAAATTTTTTTAATCACATATTTGGGTTTGGTATCGATCCAGTAACACCCCCTGCTATTTATTTTTTCAATATTTTCGATGTACAGAATTGACCCTTCAACAGATTTATTAAATGTACTCGTATATAGATTAATATTTTTTAAACATATTATTGTAACGATTTTTTGGCAGGAGACAAACCACGTATATTTATAACCATTCCAAGATTCGACGTGGGACGACCTATCACACTTGGTACTGTTGATGAACGAGGAAGGATATATGCTTATCCAGATTATTCCTGGAATGCCAATCAGGGTCATAACTGTAATGGTTTGACCTCTGTTTTCAGAGTTGCTGTAAGTACCTAATTGATATCTATATCTATATCTATACGTGATGCCAAAACTTTGAACTGCTTTTTAGGAAAATTGCGCTGACGCGGGAGCATAAAATTTGGCACACTAGTTTATGTGTAGAATAAGTGCAGAACGCTAATATTTTACAACAATAATGCTTATAAAGCTCATAAAATCAATCAATAAAAGATTACCCACACTACCATACATTTGACACACATGCAAACAAATGTATTGATGATAACGATAAACGATCACAGATGCCGCACTGTATGGTTTGGAAACAAAGTAGTTGGTCTTAAGAAATGAACATGGTCTTCTTTTCAACAAGATATTAATTTTTTTGTCGAGTTTGGACCAACGGGCGACCACTAGTAATTATAAATATATCTGGACTATTTTGAAATGCCTGAATTAGTCTAACTCCAATATAAGCAAATTCTGATATATTTGTGTTAGGAGTGTTATATTACAAGGTATAGTTTTAAAATGAGTACTACAGTATTTTATTTACACTTACAATTTATGTTTATCTATCTGTCATATCGCCTCTGTGGTTTAGTCGTCTGGCGTCGGACTTGACTTCTTGAGGTCCCGGGTTCGATTTCCGAGTCGGGCAACAAAAAAAAATAGAAAATGTGTATTTTAAATTTTCTATTAAAAATAAAGTTGCCCAGGATTGGATACTGGTCCGATTAGGGATAGGCTTGCCATCTATCACATTGTGGGACTTAGTGTCTTCGACTAGTCGTGGGTGCTTTGGTTGTACCTCTGCCTACGTCTTCGCGGGTATGGGGGTGAAGATACTTTCTTTTTACAAATTATACATACAATGTTATTGTTACAAATTATAAGTTTTTCTATCCACTCAACCTTGTAATTTTTTCCGCGTTAATATGAGGCTCTTTCTTATATCGTAAACTCTTCTATAAGCGCCTACTTAAATATATATATATATATACATATATATAAGTAAGTAGTAAGGTGATGAAAAGGGGCTATTTATATATACCATCGCCTTGTTCGGATACCCTATTTATTTCTTTTAAAACTTCTATAACAATTATACCAAACTAATAACCAAATATAAAAATATATATTTGTTAATTATTAAAAGAAACATATTTTCAACCTAAAGCACCTTAAAACTTCATATTCTCGAGAATTACCTATTTACACTTCTAATAAGTCGGTCGAATAATAAAAAATGAGTATTGGTAATCGAGTTTTAAATTATACAGCCTTCAGAATAGTTGTCATTAAAGTTTAATTCTTGTCAGCGTCACTTAACATATTTAACAAAAAGATGATCAACATACAATTTCATGTCACTGTTTAAAAGAACGAATAGTAGAGGAGACCGTGGCATATCGACCTTCACCGATCTGACAACAAGATAAGACATGTTTTTTATAAACAAATATGCCTATAATTGCTTGACTTCTGAAAGTGCTCTTGGCTATTTTTAATTAAATTAACTTAATCATTTTATTTCATCACTTTCATTCTTTTAATAACCAAATAAATTTTATTTCACTGTTAGTTCTTAACACACAGAATATGCCTCAGTAGGCTTGCCTACTCATTTTTGTATATAGCTACCTGGCAAACAGATGTGAATAGGTAAGTCAATATAGGTGACACCATCGTTCTGCTAACTTATGGAAAGTTATATTAAATTTTAGATTATTTATAACAAAATCAGTCATATGGACTTGCCTGCAAAAAATATACTTAAAACATACATAATTTATTTAAAAATAGCCATGAGCACTTTCAGATAGGGAAGTAATTATAGGCATATTTGTTTATAAATTACATTTGACAAAAAATATGTCTCATCTGGTTATCAGATCGGTGAAGGTCGAACTCCCACCGGCTCTTAGACTAGAAGGTTTTAATTGCAGCTCGTTGCTGCTAATTATCGGATGGACGAGTCGACTTTGTATAAAAAACAGGACAAGTAACAGCTGAGTTCGTCATTGTATTACACCTTAGACACGTAATGATATCAGAGGAGTTTTACTATACAGTTTATGTAGATTGTTCGCAATCTGTATTTGCAGCAGTGAGATCCTAAGAGTTGAATTGAAAGGAGTTGGAGTAAAAATGAGAAATTAATGATTCTTTGAATCTGTCATATGGAAAGAATGACTGATGAAAGATTGACAAAACAGATGAACAATGCGAGTGTGGATCGATATAGGTACCCGAGGAGACTTATATTGACATACCACGATCAAATTAACAGTGAGATCCGAGAAAGAAAGGGATTAAAAAAAAAGTTTTGGTGTTAAAATGAGAAAGGGCATGCTCCGCTGGGTCGATCATGTGGAAATAATGACAGAGGAAAGATTGACAAAGCAGATATACAATGCGAATGTGGATGGATGTAGGTACCTGGGGAGACCAAGGCTGACATTCCACGATCAGATCAATCGTCTCCGTCAAGAGTCTCCGTAACCGGTGTGCTTGTATGAAAAGGGTAATGAATGTGAAGGAAGCTAGACAGATTTGTCAGGATCGTGAGGTCTGGCACTCGATACTCTCTGCCTACTCGTAAGAGATTTGACGTGATACATAGATAGAAATTTGTGTGATGTTGAGGAATACGCAAACACAGATTTTGAGCAGAACGATAGTTCTTAACATCATATTTGAAAAAATTTTATGTATCTTTTAAGTAACTCGAAAAAAAAAGAAAGTTCGAACAAAAGAGTTCGAAGAAAGTTGCAAATTTTTCTTTCTTAAAAGTCAGTGCATGTTTTAATTTCATTAAAATTGTGCTTTCTAATTTTCAGCTAGACAAATGTGACAGGCTATGGGTAATGGACACGGGTAAAATAGGTGATCACCAGATGTGCCCACCACAACTCCTGGCTTTTAACTTAAAGACAGATAGGCTTGTTTACAGACATAAATTTGATCCTTCCAGTTATTTGCCTATTTCCTTATTTATAACCCCGGTATGTATGAAATTCTAAGTTTATTTTTTATTGTTTTGAAATTCAGACATGTAATTGTGATTTCTGAAAAATGTATAGAGTACATACTCAATAACAGCATAATATTACCAACATATTGTACCTGGGTTAAAAATGATAGAAAACGAAGGCACGTATATATAATAATATATATACAACACAACTTCAAAAACATATCTTTTATTGTTAATGTTTGACTTCATTAAGTTTTAAATAATATTTAAAAACATGAAACATTTACTTAACACGAAACTGTAAGATAATAAAAAAAATGAATTAATCTTTACGTCAGTGCATTAGAAAAAAAATAATTGATTATAATATATTATGAATTATTTCAATCGAAAGTTATTACAATATTTTTTTGATTTGATTACATAATTCAATGGATGTAAAAGTATACAATAATTAAAGGTTTATTAAGTAAAAAGTTAAAAATCCTAAAGAAGTGGAAAGTTAAAATGTTCTTTGGCAAGATAATGACAATTTTAAAATAAAATGAAAATATTATACATTTATAATAAAAATAAGCTCAATTTTTTAACATTAACAAGTTAAATGTTGTAATGAAAAATACATCTAACATTTGCATAACATATTTTGGTAAAATATGTTGAAACTTGTATATAAAATATTGTAAAATGAACTAAAGTAATTAAAATATGGCATTTTTATATATTTTGAATTTGCTTTCCACTTTTAGGTTAAAATATAAAAACACCGTTCTGTACCCGTATAAAATTATTTTTCAGGTTGTAGATGTGAAAGAAAATCCAAAAAGCTGTGCAGATACATTTGTGTATATCGCAGATGTAACAGGATTTGGTATAATGGTAGTAAATGTATCCAGCCGGTACACCTGGTGGATCACACAACGGTATTTGTACCCCAATCCATTTCAAGGAAAAATCACAATTGAAGGTAAATCTAAGATATTTTAATTTTAATACTTTTTTGGACTTATTGAAAAATTTGCACTAATTTTAAATAAAGTAAAACATAATTTCAGGCACGTTCTTCGTGTTGATCCAGACTCCTTTGCAGAATAGACCATCTGCCTATCTGCCAGGCAGCTCGTAAAAGAAGAGCATAGGCTTACCGTCACTAGCACCGTGACATTCTATTGGGTGGTAGAATTTCGCAGCGACTCGTCCGGATTCTTCATCCGTCCGTCTACTGATCTTCTTCATTATAAACTATTGCAGGCACAACGTTCGATAACATGGATGGAGTGTTTGGAATGGCGCTCACACCATTCAAAGAAGGTCAGGACCGAACTCTGTATTTTCATGCGCTGGCATCTTTAAGCGAGAACTTTGTACGTACTAGCATATTAAAGAATGCTTCTATGATTAGTACTGGTTCCAGAATGAGTTCTTTGAGTGACTATGCTTCATCAATAAAGGTAGCTACAATTTATTTATGTAATGCTGTCATACCAATTATAATATTATCTATACTTATTAAATAACACGTCCTGACTTACTGATTCATCATCGTAAAGCAAAATCCGAGAATTTCGGAAAAGGACGGAATTTTAGAAATTCTACCGCTAAGGGAATGAAACATGAGTTGAAAGTTTGTATGGAAAGCCGTCATTTTTAAGTTTGAAACTTGAAACTTTATTTTTGGGCCACTTATTGAAAATGAGTAGATACGTGTTTAAGCGTTTCTGGAAATTCTACGCCTAAGGAGGTGAAATAGGAGTTGATTTTTTTGTATGAAAGTCCCTATTTATGGGCTAAAATCAGTAAATATATTAATTGCGTCGCGAGCAAAGCCGCAGCCAACAGTTAGTCTATCTTTAAATATACTTGAGATACAACTGTAGAAACTGTAGAAAAGTGAATTCTGTAAACTAAAGATATTTAAAAAATATGTACAAGCAACTGAAAAGGCGCTGCAGAACCAATTGTTAGCGTTGGAGTTTTTGTGTGTCTGCCTATCTCTCTTTTTCATGAAAACGATTCACGCCGATTCTACTGAACTGATCGGTATAAGATTTTGATTAATTGGCACTTTGTGTTCTAAATAAGAAATACATTTTATCTTGCTTACTTAACGGGTTCCCGTGAGGGAAGACTAAATCTCAAAATGTAATTTGGCCGATAATTCATTAACTTGTAGTTCGATTTTATTATTTCTTTTTTTATTTTGGAGTACGTACTTCATAGTTTTTTTTTCCGAATTGCAAGTTTTGTAGTTTAGAAGTTACAGATATAACAACACTCAGAACAAAGTGACCATATAACCGGAAGTCCGGAATACATACATATTTTCACGCCAAATTTCCCTGCGGCGTAAGCTAAGAGTATTAAGTACCAAGTGAATGTAGTTCGTCGCGTAGTGTAGAGTTTTATTCCCTGCTTGTCTTTGAATAATACCTGTCTAGTTTTGAATAATCACCACCTGACATTGATTGTCAAATATTTTGCTATTAAAATGAAATCAAAAATGGCATCTTATCTTAACCCTTACAGACAAAGCGTAATATATTGAATATAAAATATAAAAATATTGTATAACAAAAGAAATTAATATTCGAACATAATTTATGATGAATGTAGTTTCAATCTAATTTTGAAATACCGGGCTGATTTCGTTTTGTTTCAGCGACTGTCAGGAAGAAGATGGAATCCAGCAGCAGCCGAAGCAATAGACAGCAACAGTATATTGTACTTCAGTCAAACTTCCCCACCTAGCATCTTCTGCTGGAATACTAAAAAACTGTTCCACCCAAGAAATTTCTATCCAATCGCAGTTAACAGTACCACCCTTCAATTTGGCAGTGGTCTCAAAATAGTGAATGGCAGAAATGGGCAGGAACTATGGGTCCTGACTGACCGTTTCCAGAAATATATAACAGAAACTTTAACGGATGATACAGTAAATTTTAGAATTCTTGTAGGCCATATTGCTACATTGTTGAAAAATTCTCCGTGTCTTATTTAAGTTTAATAATTTCTGATGTAGTATCTTCTAGTTCGTTAGTTTTAATGTTAGTCCTTTTACAAAACGAGATGTGTCATAAGTTTCACGTGCTTGGATATGTGTGTGTGTGTGTGTGTGTGTGTGTGTATCATCGTAGCTCCTCAGCTGATGGACGGGTTTTGATGCGGTTTTTTTGTGTGAAAGCTGACGTGATCATCGATATGGTTCTTAGCTATAATGTGCTGAAATCTGTCCAGGTGTTCTAGGTCCTCAGATCATTTGCAGTTTTTTTCGTATGCATCGTAATGAATATTACTCGTACTACTGGTATTTATTTCACGTTTATGCATACTATATGGGATATAGCAGACCTAACACTAACGAGTACTGGTACATCTGACCTGGTCTGATGATGGAGCTCGAAGATAGGAGACGTGACGTGGAATGTAGCTGCTGGTAAACCCAGTTTGGAGAATTGCGATTCACTTTAACGAGATCTATTCATATTTTCTGATGACGAGGACTTGATGACAGGGACCTAATGATGAAACTGGGAGGCTGATAGATCTAAGTTTAAAATTTACCTATTCTGTTTTGTAATCTTTGCAATTCATCTAATGTGAGATGACATGTTTTAAAGTTACTGTATAATGTATCTGTTGCAGTTCTTCTAAAGAACATCATAGATGAGAGGTGTTGTAAGTTTGAATTGTTTGTGTGTGTATGTTTGTTTGTCTGTGGCATCGTAGCTTCCAAACAATTGTAACGAGTTGTTACAACCCCCGTCGTAAAATGATGGGTCTCATTTTATACAAACCTACATCGACTTACACCGAGCTGATAATTGAATTAAAAATTTTACAGTCAAGTGAGTATATGAGCGAACATATTGATAGGGAAGTTACCTAAACAGATTCTGAACCGAATATTTTAGTTATTCAAAAAAAATGTTTTTCACGTTTCCAGCATTTTTTCAGGCAATCCTATATATCAGCATAAATTGTTATAAAACTGCACATATTATGTTGATATTTTTTTTACTATCCGATCTCGTGAAAGTAACTAGCATCGACAATTATCTGTTTATACCTATACCTGGCAATCAAGCTAAACAACTGGCATCTCAACGTCTCTAACTTCGTCTTATACCTACTTTAAGTCGGGATAAAATCTTAATATTGCATGAATTAATGAATAAAAAACATTTTAAAAATCAAAAACTATATCCAGGATTTTTTTAGGCAACCCATTTTTAATATATTTTCTGATATACTAAATTTGCTACAAAACTGATTTCATCCTACTATCAGCTCGGTGTAGGTCGACCTAACTTCGGATCTTAGACTATCTGTGGCAATAAATTTGGAACGGTTTGATCTATTTCGGTGGGGATATTATTATTTGAAAGCTGACGTAATCGAAACGACTTTGGATACATTTCAGGCTTTGTTGGGGGATCATTGAAATTTTTAAATTTAAGATGATATTGTATATTATTTTCAAAATACACGATGCAAAACTTGGTTTTATTTTTCTTATACTCATTTTCTTATGTATTGTTATACGTTGTTCAAAGACGATTGTGACAATTAAATTGCTAAAAGACAAACTGCAACATTATTGTGCATATTTTTCCTTATGACACAAT
>NJDD01004607.1:225862-239535 GCA_002245505.1 Calephelis nemesis | reverse complement strand
ACCACCGCCGCACCCCTGCCGCACCTCTACCGCACCTCTACCGCAGGGTGGGCTAGACACGCTTACGTCACCTGTAACACGTTGACGTGCTACCTGTAACACGTTTTACATGTTATGTGAAACATGTAGCTTTACAGCGCTACATGTTACATTACTCATATTACGTAATAAGTAATGCGTTGTTTTTACGTGTTGTAACGTTACGGTAACGTGTGACTAAAAGCTATAAAAACTAACACTATGAACATTTTGTAGACAATGATACGAACTTGAAGTGATTTGTGATTTATTTTGTGATTTTAAATTATGGCAGCTGACTTGTATACAGCCAAGTAAAGAAGTCAAAGAAGCGAATTTGTGATTGATTGTGTGAAAATGTTAGTAATTCCACTAACGAGAAAAATTGAATGAAACGTTAATATCTGACAGTAGCAATGTACTTTCTGACAGTGAAAACGTTTTTGTGGGACTGAAAGCTAGAAAATAATAATAGAGTGGTAACTTTATGAATAAACGTGGTTCCAGAACAAACATCGTTTTAAATAATAGCGCCAAATGTGTTGTCTCTTATATAATAAACCAGACATGTAACAGTAACATAGTTGACAACTTTTTAGTTTTATTACAAAGTAATATTAATAATACAATATGTGAATATAGAGTTCGCTTTAAAACTTTAAAATAATAGTGACGTCACTAACCTAGAAACACTCCCAACCAGTTAAATTACATTCCTGTTTTCTGTGCTTTGATTGGTCGAGAGCATACGAAGTACGTGATTTAAAATTTTGCAGCTCTATTAGAATAAGTGGCAGCAATTATAGACTTTAGGTTTTATCGATACATTTAGGACCATCCCTAAATTACGTCGTTTTTTTTTCAAATGATTTATTTGCGGAATGTGTGTTACGATGTTAGAAAACATTTAATGAACAAATGTACTTTACCAAATTTTTAGAATTTGACGTAAATTTCATAATAAGACTATTATTTTAACTAAATTTTAACATAACAATCTTATTTTTCAAAAAAACTATTATTTACTGTTTCTTAACCCAGACAAAGTGGCCAATCCAGCGTACCAGATTTTACGACTAGATATTTATTATATTTCAAGAATAAAATATGTGATATTATACTACTTCCTACTTATATTATAAACGTTACTTTTTCACGCAAAAACTGCTGAACTGATTTTCATGAAATTTGGCACACACACAGAGGCTAACTTGGATTAACACATAGAAAAGTTTTTATGACAAAAAAAATCCTATGGCAGCATTAACCACGCGGAAAACAGCTAGTTAAAAATAATTTAAAGATTTCAAGTTGTTTTTAACAACAAAAACATACAGGTTGTCAAAAAAAATGCTTGACAAATTATTTTATATATTTTTTTCTTTACCACAAAAAAAACATAACCTGACAAGAAGGCACTGCTGTGCAAAATATTGTATTTGGTATATATTTTCTTTACCTTTGTTTTTTTCTGTGGACGTAATTTCTGGATGGCTTTTCCAAAAGACTAGACTATACTCTAGTGCCATTGACGTTAAAGATAAATAATAATAAAATAGCAAAGTAATTAATGTGATATGTGTATTTCGAATTTAATTTTAAATTACTCTCTTTTTTTCTATTTCACAGTCTTGACTTTTGTCTAAACTTGCTATTTCGATGATGATGCGTTTTTATCTATCTTGTGTTTTTCTGTATCTCCCTCTACCTCTCTTTTCTTCGATCTTATAGTGATCATTCAACTGATCTGATTGTCAACTCTATTATCATGTAGTTTTTTTTTTAATTTACTGGAATAAGTGATTGACAAAACGTGTTTATGTATCCTAAGTAACTAATAATTGGCTTACTAAAGAAATTGAATATGAAATTACTGGTTTCGAAGATTTTACGAAGAAACAATCTTACACGTGCTATTTTCACAAACTGCTATTAGCAATTTCTATCCATTCTAACTAAATCCAAAAAGACCTCAAGGTTTTGCATAAAAATGTATTCCAAATTCTTATAAATTTTGACTGTGACTACTTAAGTTACGTGTATATAAATATAAAAGATTTTTTTCGAAATGCCATTTAAGACAAGATCTTGAAAGTAGATTAAGAATAATATCGGGTTAGTCAATTTTATTATCTCTAATATAAGACTGTAAACATATTTGTATTCATAAATGTATATTTCGATGTATTTTATGTTAAATATATGTATAAATTTTGACAATCGGTATCACGTCTTAAATATATGATAACGATGATATTTTACCTGTATGTCAACACACATGGTGTGAAACTTTAAAGAAAATTTACTGTATATTAGTACACTTAGGCTAAGACCTCACGGTGCGGTTTTCAACCGCGCCCGCCGCGTTTGAGAGCCCGCGGCTTCTAAGAATGTAGATTTATATGCAAAAAGTGCGAGCACATTTCCCGACGCGTTGTACACCCGCAGCGCCCGCAGTTGTTTGCGGGTTGTGCGGCAGCAGTACAGTCGTACAAGTTTGCGGGCGATAATTTCAACCGCGACGGCTGTGTAACCGTTTAAGTTACCGGTTTCGGCGAGCGAATAAAACCGTAGTTCCACGATCGCGGCGGGCGCGGGTGGAAACCGCTCCGTGAATTCTTAGCCTTATGCGGTCATTTATGGTATAGATGTACTGTAATGTTGGTACTGATTTGCTGTAACCTTGGTAAAGACGTGCTGTAAAGTCGGTACACTTATGGTGTAACCTCGGTATAGTACTGTAGCGTTAGTACACATGATGTGCAGACTGTATGGATGTACTGTTATATCTGTACTGATATTATGTAGATGTGCATAACGTCAAAGTCAAATTAATTTTTTTTATAGGTGAAATGACAAACTAAACATAACAAAGAAAATTGACGTATTTATATTTATTTACAACTGTAAAAAAATATCATGTAAATTAAATTTTGCAGTATCTTTGTGAATTGACAGTGTAATAATTTTAAATTTATTCTTTTTTATAAATCACTAAAAATGTTATGTGATTGTCAAACGGACATTCCAATTCAGAAAACATGTTTTTAGTTTCTTACTAGAAATTTAATGTAGATTGTGATATTTTTATGGCAACTTCTTAGATATAAATTTATTTAATGGTAATACTATTTGGATCTTGCCGTGAAATGAATATTTTGTCAATGCCTATTTATCAATGGTTCTTCCTCTACATATAAAATTGTGTCAATGTGTGTATGTATGTCAGAACTTTTGTATATAGATTAATGCATTTGTAAAAAAAAACATACGAGCCAATATAGCAATAGGAATACTTTAAAATTATTTGAAATCAAAATGAAATTTTGTATTACGGCCAAAGATGTTCTAAAAATTCGTTTCACCTTTTTTCCGTATTTGCTAAAGACTAATTCAATTGTATTTATTACTTTTGTAAATTATTCATAATATTTGAACATTTTTATTTTATTAAAAATTAACATTTGGGTATTTTTGGAAGAAGTGTTTGTCTATAAAGTTTGAGACCAACACGATTGAAACTACTCTTCGTCTTAGAATAATTTACTCCTAGCGGAACGTAGTACGGTGTTGTCATGTTAAAGACAGTGGCGCCCTCACTTAGTCTTTTCTTTTTGAATGAGCTCTATAATCTGTTATTTATATATCGGTATAAGGCGTCACAGAATCATTTGTTCTTCCATAATGCCATATACAGTAGATATACACTGATTAAATTTTCAACTCTCTTTTCTGATGAAAGCAACGGGTTTGGACCGTATCAAGTAAACCAAATATATGTTTAGTATTAATTAATGTAAATAACTCCGTAATAGATGTATTTTATGTTTATTTACATTTATAATCTCATATTTACAAGACTTCGGCGTAGTTTGTGTAAGGTTTAATATTCTATGCTCACATTCTGTGCTCAATACTTTTTATCTTATAAAATATTCGGTCAGTTAATTTAATTTTATAAAAGGGTTTTGCCAATTGTAAATCCAAAATAAAGGCCGTCGCACACGAGACACCTGAGAAAAATATTTTGTATCCACGATTCGTTTGTTTGTCGCGGCTTTTTAAATTTTATGTGTGTACATTTACAAACATTTTTTGGTCCCTTCACTATTTTTTTTAACATTTTTTAAGAATTACAACAATAATTTAATTAATCTAGATAAAAATCTATATGAAAATCTATCCCCATTTCTCGTGGGCATCGCCCACTCATGAGTAAATGGGTCAATTTTCCTAACTCTTTTGTTGTGTTGCTTATAACCAGGAGATGGTTTTTAAGAATGATTTAATCCGTACAAGATTTTGGTGTCAGAGAGTCCGAAACCGACGTGTTTGTATGAAGAGGCAAACAAATGTAAAGGAAACCAGACAGGTTTGTTAGGATCGTGAGATTTGGCACTCACTGCCAACCTGGTAAGGGACTTAGCGTGAAGATATGTATGTATGTAATCCGTACAAACTGTTGGTAGATGTTAATGTAAAGCGGTACGGAGTTTGACGGGTTTCATTATAATTTGTAAATGGGTTAGTATGTAACATTTAAATATTGCTTATATAGTCATAAAAATCAAACACCATTTTAAAGTTTCAACTAAACCTCACACAGGGAAGTGGATCAAATCTAGCTAATAGATAAAGGTGAAACTGGTAAATCGTTAAAATCCGTCTCGTATGCGCAGGCCTTAATATTAAATGAAAATCTTTGTTTCATTTCATACATTTAACTGTTATTTATACTGTCTAGATAACAGTGATCTCTTTAAATCTTAAATAATTTAACAGGGTACTGATAACAGCAAGCACTGTTAGAAATTAGATAGCAACATAATCTTCCTCAAATGAAATAATGTTTGCCAAATGTTTAAAAAACTATTTCCCAAAATACAAGTTTTGTTTGAAACAAGCCAGAAGATTTCTATGACATTTTATCATTAATATTTTTAAATTTTATCTAACATGTTTTAAATCTGCAGTTATTTTTTCTCGAAAAACATATTTACTTCTAGATTATTAACAAATGAAATCAAGATATTACGGAAATTAAATACTTACTTTTGTTTATTTCTGTATTTGCATTTAACTAAGATTATTTTAACGTAAAAACAATACCATTTTTCCAAAAGAGTGCGACAGTAACTAGCCTACAATGTATTTCAAACTTTTGGTTTAAGTGTGGACGATTGCGTAACTTTCTGATGGTCGTCTGCGCTAGACCTTATTGATAATTTGCACAACTTGTAATTATAAAATAGTATGTCGAACCGTGTGAACAAAATATAGTGGAACAATGAAATTGTAATCTAATAGTTGTTTTATTTATTGCCAGTTGCATGTGCTTTTTTGTAAGATCAGAAAGAGAAAGAGGGTAGAATGAAATGAATAAATGGAAAAAAAGTGTTGTGCAGAAATGGGAATGAACCTGCTCCCTTAGTTTGGTCACGTGGAAGGAAAGCCAGATGGTAGTGTTTCTGTACTTATCATCGGCGCTTTGTAACAAAACTTTCGTAACTGGTTACGTATAAAGAATTGTTACGAGTAAAGATTTTTTTAACTGTTTCGTAACCAGCTACCAAAAAGGTATTTTTTTTTATTTTCATAACCAGAACTTCTTGGCACTTATGGTCTCCTAGTACATTTGATATTTTCCATCGAAATATTCGTATTTTTAAACAAAGTAATAAACATTTGTATTACTGTTTTACGTACATATCACTTTTAGCCTACCAGTTTCGCTTATACAGCGTCATCAGGTCTAAAACTTAAACTCCTAATATCCTAGTCTCCTAGTACTTTTTTAGGGAATAATGTTTCGAGAAAAGTACTTTAATGCGAAAAAATAAAATGTAATGACATAGTATAAAACAAAGTCACGTTCTATGTCCCTTTGTATGCTTACATCATTAAAACTACGCAATGGATTTTGATGCGTTTTTTTTATAGATTAAGTGATTAAAGTGGAATGTTAACATGTATATTTTATACCCGTGCAAAGCCGGGGCGGGCCGCTAGTAAACGATATAATGTTGAGAAGGTTTTTATTTTGTTTGCATTTGAATTAAGCAGACAACAACTATTACTTTTCAAAATTTTAATAAAGATTTATTTCCAATAAAATTCTTTTAATATTGAAAAAAAATTAAGAAAAAATATCACCTTAGGTAAGATTTGATCTCGTACATTCCATTTCTCGCTGACGCGACGACTCTTTCTATTTGTTTAACTAAGGATTTATTTCACACGAAAAAGTATACGGGTTAAGTCCTGTCTAAGATAGTTTTTTATGTTTTTTAGTTTGTGAAAAATTACAAGAGTACTGCAGCTGGTAATAGATCTTTATTAAAAATTAAAAAAAATACAGTTGTCTGCATAAGGGTTGGATCAGGTTGGATCCTGTAGTAGGTCCACATGCCACATTCCATACCATGCAGAATGCCTTGCGGTGCTGTCTAACCCAAAAACTAAAGTAACATCTTACCACAGACAAAGAAATGAAATTAAATATTAAGACACCGCTTAAAACAGTAAACAGTATTTGCTTAGTTTATGTTTTCCTTGGAAACACATTCTCACTTCATCGCTCTTCTCATCACTTCTATTTTCCCTTCTTTTCTTTTTTCTTCCCTTTCCCCTTAGGTTCCGGTTCTACGACTGGTTCGGGTTCCGGCGGTGGTGGTGGCCAGTATTTATTAAACAGTTCATCACCAGCCGCCAGGCTGAGGGGTAGTATGTGGCTTTTGAGATGCCATTCCAGTCTGTCGCGTTCTTCTTGTTCCTCCTGCTCACGTTCCACTTGCGCGCGGAGCTGTGAAAATGTCAACATCTTTACTAACTTCATATTTTAAACCACTATGCACTGGTGTAATGGCGAAAGGATAAGGTGATGGTGTGGTCTAAAGTAAGGCAAATTGTACTAGATTGTACGTAATATAAATAACAAGATTATTCTATAACAGGCGATGTGGGTATCACATCCTAAAAATATAAATAATTCTACAAATAAGAACCCGGTTAGCGATAGGTTTGCCACCTATCACATTATAGGATTAAGTATCTTCGGCTAATAGTGGCCTTAGTTATACCTCTGTGGTGAAATTGGCGTGACAGCTTTTTTACCAACTGTCTACATGCTAGTCGTCCTAAGAATTGTCGAGCCCCGCATCCGTTTTCGGCTCCATTAAAAAATATATCAACTACGTATGACCTGGTGACTGTTGGCAGGTTTGAAACTAACACGGTGTTGAACACTAGGTAATAAGTCTGTGATACCTCTTCCAAATAAGGGAAAATTAAGGCAAAATGTGTGAAAGCAATCTTATTTCTGTTTAAAGTTATTAAGCTTTTGATGTTGGTAATGTACCGTTCCTTGCAGGTTCCTAAGCTAAAATTTTAAACATACCTACATACATAAATATCTTCACGCCAAATCCCTTAAGAGGTCAGCAGAGAGTATCGAGTGCCATACCTCACGGTCCTGACAAACCTGTCTAGCTTCCTTTACATTCATTACCCTTTTCATACAAACACGCCGGTTTCGGAGACTCTTGACACCAAATATTTCAAATATAGGGTGATTTAACCCGACGTTAGTTAATACGTTAATACTTATCCAGGCTCGTGCTAAAGGCTTATTACGTTTGTATTAGCAGTTTTAATTGTTTTTAACGTTGCCACTCTACGATGTTATGGTAGGTATATTATAATATATTGACATATGCCAGTTTTACCTCAATTTAAAAGAGCTAGACAACTAATCTCAAAGGGAACTTACCTCTAATAAAGCCAAGTATTCTTCAGTGTCAACATCCTTCTTCTTACCTTTGGGGGAAGGCTTTGCATCTTTTTTGACGGGTTTCTCCTTCTTGGGTTTTACTTTAAGAGGCGTGAATAGCCGTTTGGGAGTCCTCATTTGATAGGGCGTATCTAAATGATTGTAATCCGGCGTGAATGTAAACACAGACCGAACTAGATTGTACTGGTACTCAGTACTGAATCTGAAACATGATGCCCTTTTGGTCAAGAGCTTAGCGTTAATGTCCAATCGATATAACTCAAATTCGATATCCGAACCTTGTAAGTTGAGGGGCAAGGGTACATACCTCCATCGATCTTCCACGAGACTTGCATGCATTGTTGGATGATACGATGAATGATATGATTGATCATGAACATCTTACGTAAGTTTACCGGATCCTTAATTCACCAGAACATGACAATGCCTATCACTGATAAAGGAAAAGATGGACGGTGGTTGAAGAGTCGTCGCAAAATTCTGATGTACTGTCAGGTGAAAAATAAGCTGGTAATCAGATACATACCTTCACGCAATGTCATTTGTAGAGCAGGCAAAGAGCACCAAAAGTACAGAAAGTAATGAACTCACGCTCGTCTTTCACGAATTGCTGGACAAGGTCTAGATTCCTATTGTTGAAAGACAAGTTGTTCGAGGACTCTACCATCTAACATTTTTGAATGTCATAAACGTTTGGAATAAGGCGCAAAATGATTCCAAGACATTTAAAGGATTTCCAATCCTGGTTCACTTACAGATTATGTAGTGGTTCTTACGTGGATTACTTACAAATCAAAAATATAATGGATAATAAGCGTCAAGTCCCGCAAAGAGCATTTGTAGGAAGCATCCTCGAATGTAACCACATGCATCGAATCAAGGAGCTTGGAGTCAGGAGTGTTACGAGTGGGTTCCGCCACTGTTGTGTCTTGCGCTTCGTAGTATACTCCCGCTTCTCTGGGAGTTGGAAGGTGGTCTTCTTCAGCCACGAATGTTGCAGCTGATAGCATATTGTCCTACCGAAATAATTGTTTTTGATTCTTTACCGTTGAAACCCGTCACTACAGTTAAAACATTTCTTTTAATAAGAAAACAATCTAGCCGAAGCATATATCTTCACACAAACACACTTACAAATCTTCACGCCAAGTTTTTTGTAGGTAGGCAGAGAGTCTCCAGTACCAAGTAATTTCTAACAAGAAGACGGATATTCTTATTTTTAAAAACAATGTTCGCTGTCATTATGATAGACAACCAATAAACAAAATGGATGTTACAGCTGCCCTAAGGTTGTGGTGTTAGACTTATTGTGCAAGACTACTGTGCTGAACATGATACTTTATGGTAGTACTGTACAGGTAAGCTATTAACCTGTCCAGGCAAGCATTATAGTAGGTGCTCTGCTAATGGTCGCGCTGGTCGCTTTGGTAGACCCTTTTAATTTAACCTTTACTCGCGTCTTGAGAGGTCTATTCTACACAGCGGACCAAAACGAGGAAATATACCTGATGATAAGAAATACATGTCACCTGCTGTCACTAAATATACAGTTTGGATTTTAAGCTCGTTCTTTCTTTCCAGTCGAGTATTTGCAAAACTCTACCATCAAATTACTGACTGCTCTACTGGGATAATTTAACGATCAAAATGATCAGATTATTCCATCAGTGGGAACTGTAGCCTACACATACATTTCACACTGGAGCATATCATAAACACCTTTCGAATTTGAATGATATCGAATTGCTCTAAAAAACTAACGAATACCAATCACAGTACCGAGGCTGTTCTACGAAAACTTCTGAACAATTTATCTTATCGATAATCGACGATTTGTAGCGTGGATGTAACAATGCCATCACTGATTAGTGTAGTAATCTAACAATTTAGACTGTTAGATTACCCTTATTAACTATCGGTGCTTGCCATTGTTGCATTCCAATTTGACAGCTAAAATATTAGGGAAAATTTACGAAAGACGAAATTATCGGCTATGGATTCTAGCATAAAGACATCGCTATTAGGATTTCGTATACCTTTTAACATTTCTATACTTAATATAAAAATGCGTATATTCAAGAGAGCTCTTGGATTGCAATCGTGGTAAAATATGTCATGGGCCAGGTGGAAATACTCACAATGGTAAAATAATAACTACTCGCCCCTCGATTGCTACTTTCGAAAGCGGAGATATTTATTCGAGTCGAAAGATGCTAATGCTAGGACCAAGGGACTCGTGCAAACAGATATTAAGGAAGGTCATTCGGCTGATTATGAAGTAGGCAAGGTGGAATCTATAATTGTAATCTTGGCCTCGCCAGGCCCACCATTACCGAACCTATTCAAATAACTAATTACCACCGCAGTCGTTTTGTATTGGCGGAAAATCACTAAATGTATTCTTGTCAAGGATAAATATTTTAATAGGCACGTTTTTTTGGACCGTTTTGTCAATTTTGCAATATGACTGTTAGTATAAATTTTTTGTGTGCTGCCACAAAACTTTTTACTGACTGAACAAATTTTGATATTTTTTGTTTGAAAACATATGCTTCCCGGTTTACATTTTATGTAAGTATACTATTTATGTACAAAATTTATTTAAACTCATCATTTTCGTTTCATTTAAAGTTTTCTTACTTCCTGCTACAGAATCTGTGATATATGTTCTGCTCTGAGAGCTTATTCCGTATCTTTTCAGTGATGATCACTGGGTAAAGTGTGCATCGAATAGCTGTCAAATGACGTGTTTTGTATTTGCTATCTCCAGTGGCCAGCAGAAATACAACAGAGATAGCAAATATAACACACGTCATTTGACAGTTGTTTGATGTACGCTTTACTCTATGATCATCACTAAAAAGATACGGAATAGTTCAGCTGGTTCCAAATGGATATACCTAAAGGCGACATTGAATAATATGCAACTAAAAAGTCATACATTTAAACATCTAAGGATTTTCAAAAACTAATCGCAATAATAGTTTCGACTTCGAAAATGGATTTCTCTTATTAATAGGTACTATTTATTAAAAGGTAGGAATATATGTAAATATTGTGTAAAATCTGTAAACAACTTTTTACTACTTACATACGATTACGTACCTAGTAGCTTAATTTCTTCTGTGGTCTGCTTGTATTGGTGTTGAAATGTACTTCATGAGGTTCAATTCGTGGGTCGCGTAACAATAAACGTTAACGTTATTTTTTCAATTCCCTACTAAATAAAAAATGTTGCCTAGATTGCATAAGTACCCAGTTGGCGTTGTCGATAGGTTTGCCACCTATAACATTGTGGGCCAAGTAACTTCAGATAATCGTGCTTGTAACTCTGCCTAACTCTTGAGACGATTTATACGTTAAAACGCTTTTTTACGTCAATTAAAGCATCATTAAGGTCGTCCTTTATGGACAGTTACTGGTGGTAATTCTGCTGTTCAAAAACTAAACTAATTTTAGATGTATGCTATCTTTTTCAAATTGAACAAAAACAAAAGAGATGGAACGTTTTAGACATGTCAGATTAGTCCGAACATGTCTAATTTTGATGTTTCAAGCGAAGTTTTCCGAGTGATCGATTAAACGTCTGTAGAAATGACATGTACGGTCTAATTTGACAGCACTAAAAGTGTTTCGTCTCTTTCTGTTACTTTCGTTGAAAGAAGACAGCGATAACTTAAAATTAAGTGAGTGTGCAACAAAATTACCACCACTTTACTCTTTGATTAAGGTTGGGATTGTGAAACGAGGTTAAGAATATCGATGATTGTTATTGTGTGCAGGGTGATAGCTTCGGCTGTCAGAGTAGTAAGTAAATCAAAATGTCATAATTACAGCGTTTGCTAATAGATTTAAATTGTAATAGATTTTTTGTTAGAATACCTAACAAATTTTGTTGTCAGGGTATGTTCCGGCTGCCAAATGATATATTTTATTTCGTCAGTGTGGTAAAGGGAAGGAACTCTACCAGCTACTGAATCGAAACTGCTGGTCCAGTAAACTAACCTTAAATCGTTTCATCATTCGCTTACGATCAGCTGCATCAAACTGCTGCATTTCTTTGATCCACTCGCAGAACCACAGAATGAGGACGGCCTGAGATGCTGCAAAACAAGAAATGTTACTTGAATAAAACTGAGTGTCCTTCCACATAAAGTTATAATGTCCTCTAGAATTGCTTTGTGAAAGGCTTACCACACTGGACAGTTAGGATGCGCAATTAGAAAAAACATTGTCAACACTTCATGGCAATAACAGCGAGAATAAAAACCGAGTAAATAAACTATAAGGGCAAGTTTTTTTAATGTAATATTTAATATTAACTTTATCCTAAAAATTATATGATTTGTAAAGAGAAATCTTAAGGCTAAAAATATTAAAATAATTTTTAATTGTTTTCGTCTGATGAATAAAAAATTTAAAATAATTTTGTGTAAAAGTGAATTTTAACATATCGAATTTTTTCTAAAAAAATAACGATGGAAACTACACAGAAGAAAACGATAAATGACATGTAAACACCAAGAAGCCAAACCGTTAAGTATGGTTGCGAGTTAGACGTGGTTTATATGCAACAAGAAGTAATACTTAATGGTTCTCCAGTGCGAGAAAGTTGAAGATTTGCGCGTCTTAACCTGGTAAGAAGATGATAAAAGCTTGATCTTATCAATAGGAGCTTTTTAATTTAGTATAAACGTTAATGAAGGTACTATCGTACCTTCGTACCTAATTCACTTATTTTCGTGCGACAAATGTTTAGTACCTATACTTGTAACGCGAATATATCTAAGGTAAGAAAAAACTTAAAAAAGATCTTGTTGTAACATTTTTTTGTTATAACATAACGTAAATTAGCAGGGTACGTTGGAAAAAAAATTATACATCTCGAAACTAATAGGTGTTGCAATGAAACTGGTAAAACCAAATACTTACAATTATTTTTTTAACAGAGAACTAATGGTTCCGAAATGGTCCTACATACATTTTTTAAACATCCTACCAAAAGTATTTGAGTTTTACTAAATAATGCATTCATTTTTGTCAGTAATGAGGTCGTCTATACAAGCAAAAATTTATCCGCTATTAAGTATACCAACCTAACTGAAAAATCACTAGTGGGATCAGAATGAAATTAATGTGGTATGATCTCGGAATCCATATTTCTAAAAAAGGAACCATCGAAACGGTTAGCCGAGGATTCGCGTAACAAAATAGAAAAAAAATAACATACAGTCAAATTGAGAATTTCCTCTTTTTTGACAGGTGAATCAAACATCCATGGACAAGCCACACAAATTGAATCTAACCCCAAAGTAAGCAAATTAGGTATATACTTGTGTTATGGATGTTAGTCAACGATTCTAATACATAGAAATACTTTAATAAATTTAATAAACACCCAGTCCCAGAAAAGCAGACATTTAAATGTTTATCACACAAATGCATGCCACCGTCGGGAATCGAACCAGAGCCTCGCGTTTGGTCGATGTAGTTAGGCGTGTAAGCTAGCTACTCGACCAACGAGGCGGTCAATAAGAGAAAAATGAATCCTGGAATTCCACTAACTGGAGAACAATTAAGATTAATGCTAAGATGACGACAATTCCTCACCTCTATCCATATCATCATCCTGAGCGCGAGACAGCACTTTAGCCAGGGTATCAAGGAACCAGTATTCGGCCAAACTACGTTTATACTTCAAACAACCAGTAATATCAGCCAACGCGTCGATATACTTCTGCTGAGCCGTGTGTGCAATTCTTGGTATCATAGAAGGATCTATATCAGTCTTAAATTTCTCAGGCAGCACGTGTAACTTATTGTACTCTTGTATCGTCCGCGTTGCCTCTGGTAGAAACTTCCTTAA
>NJDD01004607.1:190812-216028 GCA_002245505.1 Calephelis nemesis | reverse complement strand
TTACAAAACCTATAAAACCGAAACACGACAGTGGCAAGCACGTTATGATAGTAAGAATGGGAAAGATTCTACCCATTATTGATTACGCCGACGTTTGCTACTCGAACTTATCTTCTCTATATGTGAATAAGCTCGAGCGTCTCTTAAACAACGCAATTAGGTTTATCTTTTGTTTGCGTAAGTTTGGTCACATTTCTATGCATCGTGATAAACTCCATTGGCTTACCATTTCGCAGCGGCGACGTCTACGTTTATTATGCATGCTCTTTACTATTTTGTTTGATAATAGCGCTCCCGCCTACCTTAAGTCAAAATTCATTTTTCTCACAGATACCCATAACCTCCAATTAAGATCGTCTAATTCACGTACCCTTTCCATACCGTCGCATCGCACCAACTTCCTTTCTAATTCATTTAGTATACAAGCCTCCCGTCTCTGGAATGAACTTCCTCCTCACATAAGACAATCCCAATCAAAGTTCTCATTTAAGAAACACACTCGTAAATTACTTCTAACAGGCACATAAGTGTACACATAAGTAGATCACGCACATTATATTAGTAGATTTACGCACTGTGGTTGTATTATAGTTGTCATCATTTGTTTAAAGCACCTGCATTGTTGTTTTTCTGTTGGTCCAAAGGTTGGCTGGTAGAGAATGTTAGCGCATTAAGCTCGCCTTTTGTATAACATATGGAAATATGGTGTACAATAAAGATTAAAATAAATAAATAAATAAATAACTTTTTTAGTGTATCAATAGTAGTTTGGCGATTCGGGATTTTTAAAATGCTAAAAAGCCAAAAGTCGATTACATTTAACATGATTCAATTTCTGTATTTTTTTCAATGAAACTCTATTTGCGTGGTTGTCGCGTTACGAAAATGGCAAAAGCAGTAGTTTAATACTTTCAAACTTTTAGCAACTGTTTAAGTCAAGTAATAAGAAGTTCACCGGATCGACTAGTTCAATAATAAAAATGTATTATATTTTAGTTAAAAACATAAAAAATGAGATCTTGGTAATGTGGTATGATCTTCTATCAGGTAATTTAGAATTATGTATTATATGAATATATACAAATATTCTCTAAATTTAGTAAATAGTTTCTATGTGAAAGATTTCTGAACCCTATAATTTATTCGTATGTTTTTATATTTATTTGTTCCCTAACGCATCCAAGCCAAAATAAATATTTTTTATCTAATTTACGCTAATACTTAAATAATTGATGTTTACACGCAATATTTCACTCGGTAAAAAAATATAAATTCAAAAAAAAGTATACTAAGAAACACCACTCCACAGACGTCTCTATTCCCAACTTCCCCAACTGGTGAGGTGAACGAACCTACGAAATGCATCCACACATACAAAACAAACACACACGAGCACCGTGGCCAAGTCCACGTACATTATCGTAGGTTAGTATTTAACATCAACTTTTATTTACATATCTTCAAGCTAAATACCGTTCGGGGTGCATTACCATTATTTGTTTACTAGCTGCGCCCCGCGGTTTCACCCGCGTAAGTCCCAATCCCGCGGGAACTCCGGGATAAAAAGTAGCCTATATGTTATTCTGGGTCTTCAGCTACCTACATACCAAATTTCATTGTAATCGGCTTTGTAGGTTTTGCGTGAAAGAGTAACAAACATCCATACATCCATACATACAAACTTTTGCATTTATAATATTAATAGGATTTGGCCTAAGGGGTGTACTTGTGCGAATGTCTTAAGAGGTGTCGTTAGATTAATTTTATTTTACAATAGGATGTATTTTTAACATCGCTTTAATGCTCGTTTGTTACCAGCTACAATCGCCACTTGTCGAATTCGTGGGTGGATGAACTGTTGTCTCTATTTTAAGAAAGATATAGGTATCTAATGCAATCTAAAAGTCTTCCTGCAATTTAGGGACTTTTAAATTAGAAATAACAACAGGAGTAGCAACTTAACCTTAACAGGAGTAGCACCTGACTAGGTGGTAGAGTCTCGCAGCGACTCGCCCGGATTAGTACCACAGCCTTGCCTATTCCTGTCGCGATAATGTCAGCGCTTGCCGTTGACGTGTTCCGGTTCGGAGGATAAGGTAGCCGGTAAACTCACTTTTGCTCGAGGCCTAACATCCCGGCTTTAGGTTGGCAATGCACCATTACCAACTTTGGTGTCTCTAGGCGGCGTGAATTTCTTACCATCACGAAATCCGTCTGCTTGTTTGCCTTCTGATAACATAAAAAATGGTTAGTTTTAATAAGTTATAATTTATTTTCATAACATTCTTTGTTTTTTGATTAGCGATTCTTATCTCATCGTCTCTGTCGTCTAGTGGTCCGGTGTTGGCGTTGACTACAGGAGATCTCGGGTTCGGATTCCAGGTCGGACAATTCAAACTATATTTTTTCAATTTTAAAAATATAAACGAAGCTCGTTGGTCGACTGGCTAGCGTACACGCCTAACTACATCGACCAACCGCGAGGCTCGGGTTCGATTCCCGACGGGGGATGAACATTTAAATGTCTGCATTTCCGGGTCTTGGTGTTTATTAAATTTATTCTGGTATCTATTTAAGCATTTTTATATATTAGAATC
This sequence comes from Calephelis nemesis, assembly GCA_002245505.1. Lineage (NCBI taxonomy): Eukaryota > Metazoa > Arthropoda > Insecta > Lepidoptera > Riodinidae > Calephelis > Calephelis nemesis. Next base: position 213,431 of record NJDD01004607.1, on the reverse strand, counting down.
GTTGACTAACACCAATAACACAAGCATATAGAATAGAATAGAATATTTCTTTATTGTGCACCAAAATATATTAAATGTCCAGGTATATTTTTTTATTATTTAGTTTTGAGTTACACGTCTAAATAATGCTTGAATTTTTCAGTTATCTTTTTTTTTATAACATTGGAAGGCAAACAAGCAGACGGATTTCCTGATGGTAAGAAATTCACGCCGCCTAGAGACACCAATGGTGGTAATGGTGCGTTGCCAACCTGGGGCCGGAATGTTAGGCCTCGAGCAAAAGTAAGTTTACCGGCTACCTTACCCTCCGAACCGGAACACGTCATGACGTTATGGCGGCAGGAATAGGTAAGGCGGTGGTACCAATCCGGGTGAGTCGCTGCGAAACTCTACCACCTAGTAACGATATCGTAATAAAATTAATATGGAATCACCTTAGAACAATGACCTATCTTTCTAAGAAAGTACTATCAAAATCTGTTGGCTGTTGGCCGAGTAACCGCGTAACAAACATACATAAACCATTAGTCGAATAAAGAATTGTCTAGTCGAAACCATTTTTGGGATGGTTAAAAATGTGAGTATAAGGAAAAGGTCCTTTCTGCAAAGTAGCTAAACGAACATAATGCTTCAGTTAAGGAATATCGAGGACAGTTTGCGTATAAACCAGATTAAAAATATTTAACACAATTATTTTACTATCAAGAAATTTATTTCAAAAAATAAACCCTTCGTTCCTTTCGTCGGATCTGTGTGGCAGCGATTCCAATCCGGTGGTAGTTCAATATCGATGCGTACTAGTACCTACCGTTTGTATGCTGTAAAAACTGATTTCAATAATTTTCTTAAAGTTAATAGCATAAGTTAAGTCAAAGTTAAAAACCTCTGTGGTCTAGCGGTTCACGTGTTGGACTTGACTGCATGAGGTCCCTAGTTTGAATCCCGGGTCGGGCAACAAAAAGAAAATTTGGTTTTTCCAATTTTTTAATAAAAAAAGTGTTGCTCGGGATTGGATATGTGCCCGGTTGGCGATAGGCTTGCCTTTCACATTGTGGGACTAACGGCCAATATTAATAATCAATCCTAATCCAAAACTTGCTGTCCAAGATTGATATTTTGATCCATTTTTATGTTATCGCTTGCCAATAACATATCTGTGGACAGGATAAATATGGCAGTTAGGTAAAAGATCGGCCGGCGGATACGCAGCTATCTAGATTGCTTGAAATCCATCTTTAGAGAAATATTAACATTGACCTTTAGTGTCTTCGGCTAGTCGCGGTTTTGTGCCTCTACCTACCTATTCGGGACCAGAACAATTGGCTTATTCTTCTTTCTTAAGTTTTTGGCATTCGCGTTAGCATGCCGTTACTCAAGTACTTATCAATTTGCATCAAATTAACCTATTTACCACAATTGGGCTTCAATTATTCAAAATTAGTCGTCGTCGTCAATAAAGGTCATATCGGGGTTTTGAGTAAAACGGTGGCCTCATTACTCAAGCTCAGATAGTGAGATTTGGCGGCGACGAGGAAATACACTATACGCTAATTTCTTCATGATTATTTCAATAATTGTGCACTTTCACTGAACTTGTGCAAAATGCCACCAAAATTGACTAATTTTACTTAATACCAACACGAAATTCAATAATTATGAAAAAACTTCGACCATCTTTTTTCTCGATGGTTCCAAAACTCCAGAACATTTGGCTAATATTAAGTAAAGACTGTAGAAGAAGAACTTTGACATAACAAAATTGACATAACCGTTTTTGTTATTTCATCGTCATCTTCATCATCACCCGGAGGACGTCCACTGCTGGACCTAGGTCACCTCCAAAGGGCGCCACAAGTCACGGTTACCAGCCGCTTTTATCCAGCGATTCCCCGCGACTTTCATCAGATCATCAATTCACCGGGGGGAGGTCGTCCAACACTACGTTTTTTTTTCATTTAATTTACATTTTTTTATTTGCTTTCATTTATTTGTGTTAGATCTATTTTGTAAAGGTCGTTTCTATAGGAATTTATTTACTGTTCTTCGTAAAGGGCGAGTTAAATGGGTTGTTACTTATTACCGTAAGACTACTGGTAGTAAAGTTCTGAGCCTTTACCATAAGTTTACTGTTTGTCAAATTTAGTATACTCGCTAACGTCACTGTAAATTATTTGTTTGAAAACTTTGAACAGCGCCTCTATTGGCTAATTAGAGAAACTCATTTTTGGACCTAAAATGTCATAGATTTCGACATGTAATTTACCGAACGTAATCTATACATCCCGCGGTAAAAGCTCAGGGCTGCTATTTGCTTGGTTTGGGATCAATCTCCCCAATTCCTGTCGCCACAATATGGCGTTGGACATTGGGCCGACATGGCCTAATACCCCAACCACAGGACAGCGACGCAACTATAACATTGATGGTGTCTATATTCCACCATTGTCCCACCCAACTCCATCAGGAGAACCATGTGTTGTACGATTTTCCCGTAAAATAAATGTTTATTATTGTATTTATTACAGTTGGTTAAAACAGCAAATACTATATCAAATACAAAAAAACACATACAAGAAATAATCGTAAAAAGGCACTTATTGTTGTTGTTTAGATACTACATAAAATGGCTTGAAAACATAACCCTTCTCTAGCACTGTTGGTTGAAAAAACCAAGTCGATCGAAAAATAAACATAAATGCGCTCGACTAAGCAATCTATTCTTGTTTCTATAACTAATTAATCATTCATCCCCTTTAGCTAGGAATGGGGTCGACAACCCCATATCCCCTGGATTAGCAACGGTAAAAATGGTGTATTGTTGTATACCCAGCGAATATACAAAGGGTTGTTCCTGATTTCAACCACCATTGGTCGGCTCTGCCAGCTAGATAGGGGTGGTTTTTCCAATATAGCGTAAAGCGCTTCATAGACAAATTAGCGCTTTATAACTAAGAAGAATAGGGTATTTACTATTTTTAATTTTTTTGAAATTCGAATGACCCCTTAATAACAGAAACAGTGGTGAAATAATCACTCTGTTGTTTGAATTTAAAAATCACATTTTTGGACTTACCCAAACTACGCATTTATGCTATGAGTGTGCAAATGTTGTGCCACGTCAGGACTTGAAGTAAATTACACAGAAATTTTGTTTGATAGCTGTATAAAAAGTTGTGTTTACGGTGGTAGTTTCTCAACATAAAATGGTTAAGATTGTTTTAATTTTTAGTCCTATAATTACATAACTTTAAAATGGGCTTACCCACACAAATTTAAAAGGTCATAAATAAAGTGAAGAACAAGTACGCACATCCTTCTTATTGAACTGCACTAATGTACAGGTATATTTTTTTCAATAAATCAAACATCATTCAAATATCTTAATTCTAATAAATAATGTTTCGGCATTAGAAGTCTCAGTGACCTGCCTATTTTTGTCTGCAATTACTTTAATTAATAGAAACAGCCAATGTGTACAAATGTATACATATATAATAGTCAGATGTTGAAATCAACTACACTTGCATATTAATGTTATTTAGATCTTCCACAGAAACCCGTTTTGATACGAGATAAAAGCATTCTAAGTACCTAACTATAGTTTAGCTATCTCCACACACAAAAATATACTAAGATACCGTTTATTTGCGACTGAAAGAAGGATGAACAAACAAACAAGCACATTTTCGCATTTATACTCGTAATATCAGTATGGTCGTGTGCATTTAAGCTCCGTTGTATATTTAATTCTATACAAATCTTCATGTGCATGTGGAAATAGTTGTAGTATTAATATTGTAAAGGAACTCTTTAGATTTATAAATTCATAAACATACATATATTATTATTCCTAAAACTTTAAACGTATTAATCTTTTTGGTAATTAAAAGTAATCTTTTTTTCACTCCATGTTTATTCTTAACTTCAGGCAAATAATATAATTTCACATTTTGTTAGGAACACATTATTTGTTTTTTTTTATAATTAAAATTTTTAATAGTTTTTCGTTGCGGATTTAGAATTGATAAGATTTACCTTTCTAATTACTATAATATACCGTTTATTATGACGAACAATTGATTCTAAGTTCTCTACATCTAACATATTTTGATAAAACATATAATCACAAGTCACATACAATCTTAAATATTTAGTCAAAGTTAATTCAGTTGTTGTTCAGTGTTTAATTTCTACTTTTTTATTTTCTAATATTTTCTGGTTTTGATTTTGTATAAATATTTTCTAAGTCTGATAAATTTCAGCTGTCTTGCTGACAAAGCCCGAGAAGTTGTAAAAACCGCGAGGTTGGCAACACATTAGTCATTCTAATCATTCCAAAAAAAGTCTTGCTTAACATACAAACTAACGCTTGAACTGACAGTGCCAGGATGAAGGTCTTATGAAAGACCTAGAAAGCGCTGGCTTAAAGCCGTTAAGGAAGACATAAGATTCTTTTTTCAGAAAATGCTCAGGACCGGGTAGAGTGGAGAATGAGGATTAGGAAGGTGGGTAAAAGCCAGGTTAATGATGGTAACATTTTGAGTAGGTATATCGAAGGTTGTTTTTGGTGAAAAGTTTTAAAAAGAAGGCATTTTAAAAGTCCTGAAAAATCTGATTTGTAGAAAAGTAATAAATTTTCCATAATTTCAAAAAATTATGAATAGAACTAGTTTTATTGTTAATCGACTGCTAATATTCTACTTCTTTATACACCAATATTAAATAAACAAGTATTATTTCTAAATATACATTTTTTATAAACAATAAATTGATACTCATACTAAAGAAACACGAAACTTAGTAGAAAGAAAGTGATTTATTTTTCGAAATATGTTTATGTAACATTTAATTTAAAGTTCATTATTATTTTTTAATTACACCAACATACTCTACCTCGTTGTCGTTTGCAATTACTTATTATAATATTTGAATAAGTTAATCCCACCAAAAACATTATTTACTGTTAAACTGTACTGTGAAATGTTACTCTCAGAAAGTAATTAGATGTTAAGTTGAACCTAGGTTCTAACTATACACGCTCTAACTCTACAAGCCCTAACTTCACAAACTATACGTTTTACTCAAATGCATGGCTTGACCGTTTAGTTACTATTCAAACTGTAACAGTACAATAATGAATAGTTAATTCATTTTTCATTTAACGTCCATGTAACGATAGTGAAACAGATTTCACTTTTAACCAAAAAGGTGTAATTATGGAAATATCCTATTATTAATAGCCATTTGAAAATAGCCTTTCTTATTTTTTCACTTTTCATTTCCACCGTCGTCTTAATAACTTTAAAATTTATTTGGAAAACCGTCAATGTGAAGACGCACGAGTTGGTTTTTTTATAGACGTGACTACGTGACGTGAAATGCAGTACTCTTTAGATTGAAATTGTGCATGAAATAATGTTATTTTATGATCGTCCACAAAAAAGAAATATAATGTAAAATAATTCAGAAAATTACATTGCGAAATATCTGTCTAAAGATAATTAAATAATTTAATTAAAAGAGCAAGCATTTATTTTATCAACGTAAAAAACTAATTGTACCTACAAATCAAGAGTAACGTGACCTGAATATTTTTATTTAGAATCTTAGAACCCTTTTTCATTGATACCGCGCATGTTTTATTATTCAAAATTGCACTGTACAGCCGCCACATTTAATTTAATGATATCATGTTTCTAAGAAAACTGTTGCTGTCAATCTATAGATTCATCAGGTATATGAGTAATAAAAGATCGTATTATAAGCTACAGACAAAGCATACAAATTATATTACATTAAATTACACAATTACATTTAGTGGAAAAGATGAAATCATCATTTTTTTTTTAATTTTAAAAAGATAATAACTTTTATTTGATTACCTCTTAATAGAATCTATTCGATTTTAAGGCTGAATGAAATAAAAAAAAAACAAAAAAAAGCGCTGTCAGCTGTCAGCGCTATGCAGTCCCCTAGCATCCCGGCTCTGCCCGGGCCACATTATTGCACATGATGCCCGGGGTACATTCGGTCATTCAACCTTATCCTCCAATACATAGAAAAATTACAATGAACGGAAACACGAGCCTCTGTATGCAGGAGCTGCTCTATCCTTATTCTACTGGCCATATTTATGCAAAAAATATTCTATTAGGTACTTAAAAATATTGGAAGCAGCAAATGTCTTTTTTTGTTTTTAATGTCAAATAAGGCGATGACATTTATATAGGGACACGAAAGAACGTGTCATTATGACACGTGATCAAATTATTAGCACCTAAATGAATCATACAAGTAGGTTTTTTATGGAATAGGTGGTAAATGAGCAGATAAGTAGGTGTTTTTGTTAATATTTTTTAAAATCGACTCTGTGGTTTAACGGTCAAGCGTCGGACTTGACTTCTTGAGGTCCCGGGTTCGAACCCTGGGTGAGGCAACGAAAAAATTGGAAATTTGTGTTTTCGATTTTCTAATAAAAATAACGTTGCCCTCGATTAAATATGTGCACGGTTGACGATAGGTTTGCCACCTATCACAATGTGGGACTTAGTGTATTCAGCTAGTCATGGGTGCCTATTTCTTCGGGGATATGGGTGTGAAGATACTTCTTTTAGGATAGGCAAACAAGCAGATACATTTCCTAACTGTGAAAAATAGAAGTCGCTTATACACACTAAAGATGTGCATTGTGCGATGTCAAGCTGAGCCCGGGATTCTCATTTCTCGATTCAAGTCTTTTGTTTAAATAACTTGTCGCTTTCACTACTACTGAAACCGAAAGACGTCAATGGCAAGTACAGGTAAGGTGTTAAAAAAAACGGAAAATTCATAACAGGACTCCACCACCAAAGAGATTGACTAAACTAGTGGAATTATCCATTGTCAATATAATATCCCGTATTAGAACATTATACTAAGAATGGGGTTGTCGCGTACTAACGCCAAAAATCTGTAGAAAAAGTACAAAACAAAGTGATTTTGATTTGGTTGTGACTTTAGAGGCATAAGGGTACCGCCCAAGTAATATTTGATCCTACTCACTTTCCAGTTCCGGTCGGGAGAAAAGAGCAAAAATTCTGGAAAGTCTTTCAACCTTAATCTCAGATTTGCAATTCATTTTAAATTCTTTTTCATCGGTTTCTTCATTGAGACGCCGTCTACTAGTATAGGAAAATAAAACTGGACATGGAGTCACGAATTATTAGCCAGGATAACTTTATTAATTTGATAACAAAGAAAATGAAAATACTCTACTGTTCACAATCAAACATACAAGCTGGTAAATATAATTATAGACGTTCAAACATATTTTGTATGAATGCCCCGTCAATGGTTTTGATAAATACAGTTTAGAACAAGAAATGAATATAAAAATAACACCTAACAATAAAAACGAATTAAAAGTATACAAAGAAACCCAAGAAAAAGTAATAAATTGCTATGTTCATACGGCGAAAAAAAAAGACAAAATGCTGAATGTCATATGCTGTTTATTGTTTAGTATACATGTAATAGAAGTAGGTATATACGCGTAAAAAAATAATCATAAGAAAAACTACGAAAAGTGTGTATACAATAGAATTCTACCAAGTGCCGACGATAGCAAGTATAAATTCTATAAGAGAAATCCCTAAATTAAAATAGTTTTAAATATTTTATTGAATCAGGCGTTATTTTGCGAAAATCCATTGTAACAAATGTAAAATAAGCCTTTAATTTGCTAATTCCGCGTAAGTGAATAATAATAGTAATATAAATAAAAATAGTAGTAATAAGCCTTTAATTTGCTAATTCCGCGTAAGCTTACGCGGAATTAACAAATTAAAGGCTTATTTTACATCTGTTAGTGTTGAATAGTTATGAAATTCAGTCACCAGAAAACAAGAGACAAGAAAAACCACAGAAACAAAAAGAAGCGAAAATGATTGAAAAAAAGTTTTTTTATTTATTTATGTAAATGGCTTTGACTACCTCAAGGAAGTTTGCGTTACAAAAAAAGTTTATAAGGACTACACACATTTCGTTTATTTAGAAAAGGCGGTGTTTAGCCAAATAAGCAATCTCTAACAGACAACTTTTTTGTCCTAACAAAGTACATCGCCTTACTAGTTACTCTATAGGGTTTGTTTTCATTATTGTCGTGTTCCGTGCCAGGGAAAAATGTTCGGTAGATTTATACATGCGGAAAAAATACCAGTAGCATACTTAATGACGCACAAATATTAATATGAAGCCTATAAGCAATGGTCGTTTCTTACTATTGTAGAGCCATCGGGTTGTATGCTGTAATATAAATTAAAAAGTATCTTCACGCCCATATCCCCGAAGAGGTAGGCAGAGGCACAACCAGGGCACCCACGACTAGCCGAAGATACTAAGTCCCACAATGTGATAGGTGGCAAGCCTATCGCCAACCGGGCACATTTCCAATCCCGAATAACATTTTTTTTATTAGAAAATTGGAAAAACCCAATTTTCTTTTGTTGCCCGACCCGGGATTCGAACCCGGGACCTCATGCAGTTAAGTCCAACAACTGAACCACTAGACCACAGAGGCGATAAACTACGCCTCATTAATCTATCTATATATATAAAAATCAATTGCTGTTCGTTGTCTCACTAAAACTCGAAAACGGGTATACCGATTTGGCTCCTTTTGATTTTGAATTATTTGTAGAAGTCCAGGGAAGGTTTAAAAAGTAAGCAATAAGGAAAAAATGCGAGGAAACTAGGAAAACCAACATTGGAAATTTTCCCATACAAACGGAGCGGGTGGAACGAAGTTCGCCGGGGCCTAGTACCTAATACATACATGTAATTGCCATCAAATTAAATGATATGTCGTTTAAGGAAACAATTAAATAAGGTTTTTCAGAGATTAATAATATTTAAAAGGATGTAGAGTCTCTATCCAATATCAAACAATTATCAAATTCTGGCTACTATATAGCAAGTTGTGCGTGGCCTAACATAAAAAAATAACAACAAAAACCTACAATTGTAAACCAAATTCGTTTCTTTGATGGTTGATAAAAAAAAATAGATACAGTATTAAAACACAGATGGCGTTAAACAACTAGATTCATATAAATTCATTGCGCGGAGGTTGATGGCCTTATTCACCAATAAAAAGAGCTCACGTCCGCCACCTGCCACCGCAAAAACCTAGTCCTAGCCCAACCGGTCGGCAGATTTTATGATACCTAACTATTTTAGATTCCCATCTTACTCTCGGTTCATTTGATAATTTATAGATTGTTTTGTATATTATCGTCTTTTAACAGAAATATGAGAGGGATTTTTGAAAATTTAACGAGTCGATATGTAATAAAAGTTTTTGTAACTTTATTTAACAGCTCAAAAAAACATCTTTTTTATATTTAAGTTATTATCTTCACGCCCATATCCCCGTAGGTTTACGCAGAGGCACAACCAGGACAACGACGACTAAACTGAAAACAATAATTCCCACAATATATAACTTATCGCCAACCAGGCACATATCCAATCCCGGGCAGCGTTATTTTTATTATAAAATTGAAAATTAACATTTTCTAATTTTTTTTGGTTGACTCGGAAATCGAACCTGGCACCTCAAGAAGTCAAGTCTGATGTCGGACTGCTAGACCACACAGGTGATTTTATAAGAACCGATTAAATGATTACCGGAAACCAAGAAAACGAATAATAAAATTTGTTTTTTTTTTATTTCTGGCATTGTCGGCAGCATATGCCATTAGTCAAGTTTAAGTTTTGCATCAAAATACTTGTACTTCACTTGTGCATTCCGAGTGAACAAATTTTACTCAATATGTAGGTACACAAAATTCAATATTTATTAAAAAACTGTGACCTTTCTTCTTTTCGATCTTTTCTCTGAATGGAGCAAAAACTCTGTAATATTTTTTTATCTAGCTTTATTTAACGAATTGAATATAATTAAGTAGTAGTAATAGTACAAAAAAACCAACTTTAATTTCAATATTGCGTTGTATAACGGCCAATTTCAACAACATATCTACAGTTAGAAATAGGCCTGCAGGAGTTTCATTGCTAAGGTATTTTTTTGAAAAATAACAGTGGTTGCCTGGTAACTGATATAAAGTAGTCTATCAATCTTATCTATCTATCAATAGTACCTATCTAAGCTGGTAAATTGACCTTAAATAAACAAAAAAAATGATTGTTAGTTTTGGTCAAATATTAACGGAACAGAAAGAACTTGCTTTCAAATAATAAAAAAACATTAAATTAATAGTACGTTCGTTGGATATTTAGTACGGTCAGATGCAGACACCATCGCCTACTAGAGTTGTCTAATGTAGATAATTGTTTAAAGCATGATACATAACTATATTATTTATTTTTATGATATTGTCTTCACAAACGAGCAGATGGATTTCCTAATGGTAAAAAAATCACGCTGCCTAAAGACATCAAAGTTGTCAATGGTGCGTTGCCAACGTGAGATCGGGATATTAGGATTCCTGCAAAAATAAAATAACTGGCTACCTTATCCTTCGCACCGAAATACGTCAAAAGCAAGCTCTGAAGTTATGGCGATAGGAATAGGAAAGGCGGTGGTACAATCCAGGCTAATCGCTGAGAAACTCTACTACTTAACCAGAAGTCACGGTGTAGCCTATGCTCGCTTTTCCGAGCTGCCTGGCAGAAGGTGGATGATCTATTCTGCAAAGGTGCCCATACTAACACGTGGAAAATATCACATCTAGATTTAGTAGGTGATAGGTTTGTCACATTTAACATTGTGGAACATTGTCATCGGCTAGTTATGGATGCCCTGGTTGTACCTCTGCCTACTATTTCGAGGATATGGGCATGAACATATATATATATATATATAAAAGTAAGTCACGTTTGTTACAATATTAATAACTCGAGATCTGCTGGACCAATTTTCATGGTATTTGATTCGTTGGATTTGTCTTCGCCCCGAATAGCAGAACACACCTTAAAATCAATAAAAAAATAGTAATATGAAAGATGAATTGTCTAGATATAGAATATATTTACACAACTTATATACAAGTCGTGAATCGAGATAGTTAAGCCGATTCGGCTAAAAATTGATGGAGAGATAGCTTAGAACCGGGAGAAAGACATGGGGTACATTTTATCCCTTATAACTGCGAGGAAACTAGGAAAAACGACATTTTAATTTTTCCCGTACAAACTGAACGGGTGGAACGAAGTTCGCCGGAACAGCTAGTATTTTAGTAAAAGGGTAGGTATCTAGACAAGTTACACGACTTATTGATCTAACACCAAAAGTAAGCAAATTAAAATATGCTTACAATATAACAGCCATATATATAAAACATAATGTAAATGTAAGAAATATGTTAACGCAGAAATATACCTACCTATATGCATTTATATTCATTATACAAATGAGAATTGAACCCAACCCCGTCCCATCCTATCCCGTCCCGTCCCGAAAAACGCTAATAAACGATGGTATCGTCTCGGTAATGTAATATATTACCTTACCGTGATATCGTTATTTGAGTCAGACAATTTTATTGTCATGAGTGACCTTGAGATGGTCATGGTCAGGGTTGTCAAGAATTTGAGGACCCAACAGATTTTTTAAAATTTGGTAGGTGTGAGAACAGAAAACAAATGAGCGAATTTTTAGATTTTTATTTGTCACACTAATTTATTTTATTGATTAGTCTTGTTGCTTTTTAAATTTTTATTGATAAAAAATCAACTGGAATATGCCGTAACAATATTTTACAAGTCGTCCTATTAATATTATAAATGTGAAAGTTTGTATGTATGGATGTATGGATGTTTGTTACTCTTTCACGCAAAAACTACAAAGCCGATTACGATGAAATTTGGTATGTAGGTAGCTGAAGACCCAGAATAACATATAGGCTACTTTTTATCCCGGAGTTCTCGCGGGATTAGGACTTACGCGGGTGAAACTGCGGGGCGCAGCTAGTTTTATATAAATTGACAGTTACGTTTTTTTAGGTTTCATTTCGCTGGCCTACAGAAAACAAATTTTGGTTTGGTGCAGCTCTGTTCGCATCTGTAGTCGGGTAAGTAGGTAGTATGAATTACATTGTTGCTACTATATGTCAGCTGACAGCTCTAGACTAAATTTACCTAAATTTCTTATTTAATTTTTTTCTGCTTTCATTCGAAATCAGTCCGTATTACAATTACTTTTATGACATTAGTTGTATAAATTACTCATGAAAACCTCACTCAAGAAAATCACTCAATTTTTTTTCCTTAATATATTATTTCCAAATAAATTAATGCTTTCTCCAAAATATGTATTTCTTTACGATTTTATGAACAAAAGCTGATGTGAAAAAAGTGACTAGATTACTCGTATCAGCTCACCAAATATACCCAAAATCAGGTATAAAATCTTAGTCACCAAAACGGGAGAAGGTCACTGCTTTCTATCGATTTTAACATTAGTTTATTTATCGTGCTTTCATATTTGTATCTTAAAAACGTGAGCGTCTTGTGTCGCCGAATCAAAGTGATAACTTTAAAAGGGAAATCAGACGAACTGCCGCCGTTACGCGTTACGTAACGTTGCGGTTTACCATTCTATACGAAGTCATCACATTAAAAAAGCTCGCTGAACTTTCTTTAGATCGATCTCCTGAATGAGTGCCCGCTATCTAATCTAGTAGTAGATTTTATTATTTACTTAGCCGTAGATCCGTCCAACATCCTACATTGATGAAACTTTAATCGATTTTTTTATATTAATTTGTCAACCCTAGTCAAATCTTAAGCAGTATATAAAAATTCATTGCACAAATTTTTAAAACAAAATGTACAATTTAAATTCAGTGCGAAACAATAAGGCAATTTTAAGAACGCACACATTCAACCACACCCACACAACCAAAATGAAAGTTTAATCAGTATTCATCACATGAAAATAAATAGATGCCGAAGTTTGCATGAGAGGGACAGAGGTATATAGTTGTTTCAGCCAAAATGTAGCCAATATAAGAATGACGCGGTAAGGCCATTGACTTTGAAATAGTGCACTTTTGTTCTACTTTTAAAAGGGTACGAGCCCATAAAAATTTTATATTGAGCACTAAAGTTTAAATATTATTATATACTTATTTTGTTATCTACGGAAATCTAATAAAAAACAACTTAAACTTTTTTATGTTTTCGTTTTCAAATAGGATAGATAAGGATATATATTTGCTATATTATATTTTTTGTTACTTAACACTATTTAATACAAAAAAAAAACAAGTAGTCAAAAGTTTCATTTTTAAAAATATTTAGTTCATAAAAACTATGTCATTTTGAACCTACAAAAACATTAAAACATCGTAAAAATGGTCAGTGGTAAAAGCGTGTTATTGGTTTTTTAATTTATCCAGGAACATTAATTTATTACTATTTTTTCGTAAATTTGGTTAACTATTGCTATAAAGTAGGTAAAATTTCCTTTTTAATTATATTGAAAATTTAGTTTAGTAATCGCCCTCTGCCGTCGCCATTCATCGAATTTTGACCTTAGTTCAAAATTACTTGTACGTTTATGTATGTAAAATTACATTTAAATAATTTAAATCTCTTCTCAATTTAACTTTAAGTAGGTACACATTCTTCGTGTTAAATGAACTTTAAATTTTAAGCCCTTAGCGTTAAAACTTAGCTGTATTTTTTGCATCGTATTTTTATTTTTTATTTTTTTAGCACTTACCCTGTGCGTGGGATAAATTTCTATAAATTTTTTTAAAGAAAGAAAAAATTAGGCGAAATTTTTTCCTTACGTAACGGTTCCTATATTTAAAGAACGAGTCGTTTTGATTACGGATAGTAGTTTTTTTGTACGCTTAGTAAGATTACTAACAACGGTTGCTCGTTTCCGACTATTGATTCTAAACATTTTTTGAAAATATTGGTAACGCTCCGTTACTTTTGAACAAACTACGAATGGTTTAGCTGACAGATTACGATTCGTTGATTATAGGAACCGGGCATTAGTCCATAATGTCAAGGAATAGGATTCGTATATTTTTTGAAAACCATTTGTGTAAGTATTTCAACTTTTAAGAATTAAAGTTTGAGGTTTGATAAAAATATTTTTTTAACGTTTCCCTTTCGTACAGTTGGATTTGTTGTAAATTAAACTATCTATTGGTCCAACAACGTACCTAATGGAAGTGATAATTTAAATTGGTTTTGCTGACACTTTTCTCTACGTTAATGGTTTCTTCGTTTTAAAACACGTTGTGCGCGGACGGAGAGAAAAAAGCTTAAATTCCTCTCTCGTCGTCGGCCATTCGTCTTATTTCGCGAGTAAAAACATGCGCACGAGTCGTCGACCGGCGTCAAGGCCGCGTCGAATTTGAGCTTGCGCTTGCGCCGGTCCCAGTGCCATACTGTGTGGGGTAAAGTGGTACAACTATTGTTTTTGAGCTTCAAGTTTTATATAACCACAAATTAAGCACTAATCGCTCCTATTTCTCTCATGCCATTAGTGATTTGGCTTTTTGTGTAATTTCTTTAGTCACAAATCGATTTATTTAAAATTTGATTGCCTCTGTGGTCTAGCAATCCGGTGTCGGGATTAAATTCTAAAGCTTAACACAGAAATGTTATGCGAAAAATAAATCTGACCACAAATTTCTCTTATTCGTTGATAAACAAGTTTCACTTTAAAAATGTTAATAATGATAATGGTCTTAAAAATACAAAGCAACTATTGAACACTTTGTTTCATTGTTAGTTAAGTATAAAATTCAGTTTATTAGAATTTTCATATTTTCATTGTATAAATAGTCATTAGCTATATAACATAGTTAAGGTGTCACTTATACTTTAAAAGTTTTCCCAAATTCAATGAAAATCTCCTTGTCTGCTCTTATGTTTAAATATACCTATTATATTTTTGAGTTATTGATTAACCTTAATATGTTTTTAAATTAGCAGAAAATTACAATAATCTAGGTCTGAAGATATTGTTAAATTAAAACTAATTGGTTGCCTTTGTAAAATTAAAATATAATAAGTGCATAAAGAAATGCAACAGTTCTTACACTGATAGGCAAAAATTGAGTGTTACCAAGGGCCGAGAAAGTGTAATTGTAATTTGGTCACACATTACTAAAAATCTACTTGACTTATGAATTAAAAGAGTACAATTTGGAGTTGTGTCACTTCTCATGTGAGCTATGCAATTGGCTTACGCATTGAAGTGAATTCGTTCCATACATTTTGTGATGACGTGCTACATACTGGCACATTATCTGCATAGCGGCTTACCCAACACCACTGGAAATGACAGTAATGAGTTACTGACTCTCATAGTACTAAACTAAGTTATTCGAGTAAGAAGATAGCTAGGAATTCATCTTATACATCGTACTAATATTATAAACGCGAAAGTGTTTATGTTTGTTTGTTACTCCTTCACGAAAAACTGCTGAACCGATTATCATTAAATTTGGTACACACATAGAGGGTAACTTGATTTAACACACAAAAATTATCCTGTTTTGGTCCCGAAAAATGTTCTTATGGAACCATTAACCACGCCGATAATGCCGCAGGCAACAGCTAGTACTATATAAAGGCTTCTTGTAACGCTTTTTTATAATGTTTACTTAATGTTTACTCAGAGTCGTATATTAATATTTATTTTTCATCGACTTAATGAATGATTAAAAGATTTTTGAGTGCAGCCGTTACTTTCGGATAGCAACATGGAAAGCAACTAAGTGGCCGCAGTACACAATTAGCTAGAGCAGTGGTTCCCAAAGTTGTTTGGGCTACGACCCATCTAAAAAAGTTCTTAGCTCGGGACCCACCTCTAGGACATTTAACTGTTACCAATATGAATAAATGACTAAGGTTGGAACACATTTTTTTATAAGTATAATAATTTATTTAATATATTATTAAATAACTACATCAAAATAAGAAGAATTAAATTGTCGGTCGTGTGGTGTGTTATGAGTAGGGTAGTGTGTTATTCAAAAGACAGGGCCCACTCAAAATTCTTTTGCGGTGGGACGCGACCCATAGTTTGGGAAACCCTGAACTAGGGTATTGGTTAAATTTTTGCTCTTTTCCAGCTCTGGCTTCTATTTTTCTATTCTTATTCGCAAATAAACACTTTTTGTTTTGTTTTATTAAGCTTTGTTAGTAATATCGTAACGGCATCTCATACAAAAAAGTCAAATAAGGATTACGAATTGAGAATCAAAAAAACAAGACAAATTGGTACTATTTTCATTTTATTTAAAAGGTTCTTGAACAGTTCTTGAACGGCAGGAACTAAAGTAACAACTAAAGTTATTTGGCTATTCGGTAGAAACCAACGTAGATATCGGGATAAAAAGTAGTCAACACTTAACATTCTCTAGACTTCTGTCTTCAAACGCTAAAGTTATGCCATAACATCGCTTAGTTGAGATATAAAAGAACGACAAACAAAGCAAAGTAAAAATTAAAGTATCTTCACGCCCATATCCCCGAAGGGGTAGGCAGGTGTACAACCAAGGCACCCACGACTAGCCAAAGATACTAAGTCCCACAATGTGATAGGTGGCTAGCCTATCGCCAACCGGGCACATATCCAATCCCGTGCAAAGTTTTCTTTTTTTTATTGGAAAATTGGAAAAACCCAATTTCCTTTAAGTTGCCCGACCCAGGATTCGAACCCGGGACCTCATACAGTCAAGTCCAACAACTGAACCGCTAGACCACAGAGGCGACTTACAAAGAAACTTAGGCATTGTAATAATCATGTATATACCTAGCTAAAAGTTTATAGTAGAAAATCTGAATCTACATCGACCAACAAAGAGCTGAAAATATAATGAAACATATTTCATAATAAATTTAAATTTAGTATATTAGAATTCATATTAAAAATGGGTTTCCAAAAAAACATGGATAGAATATTTTTACTGTTTTAAAAAATGTTTCTTCTTTATCTCGTTTTTTTGCTCATCATTAGAATATTAAATAAATTCGCAATAACGTCCCTTAAACAGCCCTTACGTCTGATAATCGATTTACCTACTGTTTACACATGGCAACCCTGGTAAATAATAGGCAACCGAACTTCTGCACATTCTGTACGTCTTAAACTAAAAAATCGGGATAAAATTTTCTTATTATCAATTAACATATAAATGCACATTGCAGCATTTGATAAAAAATTAAAAATAATAATATTCTGCACAGGATTTTTTTAGACTACCCAATTTTAATGTGTTTTCCAATATACTAAATTTGCTATAAATGAGTTTCATCACTTTCAAGCAAAAATTAACAAAAACATCCTTCCGACAAAACTTCAGTAGGCTTATCTCTATCTACAGATAGCGTATTGATATTGGACATAGGTCTATATTATATTCTATCTTAACGAAGCTTTGCAATGAAAGTATTTTGCAATTTGCTTTAAAAGTTTAACCGACTACAATTTGACTGTTTTGTATGTTTTTTACGCGATTACAGATTTTAACGGTTAATTTTCAAGGCGGTCTCATGGTTTCAAATTCCAACAGGTGGTTTCTGTGCTATCTTATTACTATCATAAATGCGAAAGTTTGTATGTTTGTTTCTTACTTCTTCACACTAAAACTGCTGAACCGATTTTCATGGAATTTGTCACACGGATAGAGGGTAACTTGGATTGACATATAGGATAGTTTTTAACACGAACAAATTTCCTGTGGGACTAGTAAAACGCGGGCAACCGCTAGAACTTAATAACGCAACATTTTCATGTACCTTTGACATTGGCTTTGACGTTAAAAAATATCTTGAAGGATTGACACTGACATGCATTGAACCATGATATGCCTTTTGAAAAGTGACACGAATTACATAGAGTCGGTTTTCCAAGTCGGAATTTTAATGAGCATGAATTAAGTACCTAGGTAAGTCTTAATCCAACTATTTTACCATAGGACCAGATTTACTTATCCCGTTAACATATACAGCATTCAGTTTTCATGTAACGTACAATCTTGTGGTTCTGGCTAATCCATGAATGCGCAAGTGTGTCTTACATTCTAATCAGAGGACTAAGAGCATCCTGCGTATCGTGCTACGTATGCAAGAAATTAGACCTTTCCTCGCAAATATCAGTCAGCAAACTTGTACTATGTGTCATTAATTATAAATTTATAAGTAAGTATATATTTCCTCGTGTTGGTCCGGGCTCCTTTGTAGAATAGACCATCTGCCTTCCTGTGCCAGGCAGCTCGTAAAAGGCGAGCATAGGCTCACCGTCACTAACACCGTGACATCTGACTAGGTGGTAGAGTTTAGCAGCGACTCGCCCGGATTGGTACCACCGCCTTACCTATTCCTGCCGCCATAACGTCATGACGTGTTCCGGTACGGAGGGTAAGGTAGCCGGTAAACTTACTTTTGCTCGAGGCCTAACACCCCGGCCTCTGGTTGGCAACGCACCATTACCACCTTTGGTGTCTCTAGGCGGCGGGAATTTCTTACCATCAGAAAATCCGTCTGCTTGTTTGCCTTCCAATGTCATAAAAAAAAAAGTATCTTCACCTTGGGGCATATGTGTATCCCCCAAGGGGTAGACAGAGCCTCAACCTGGGCACCCACGACTTGCCAAAGAAACTAATTCGTTGCCGTTTGCCGTTGACATATTCCGATTCGGAGGGTAAGGTAGCCGGTAAATTTACTTTTGCTGGAGGCCTAACATCCCGGACTCAGTTCAGCAATGCACCATTACCATCTTTGGTATCTTTAGGCGGCGTGTTTTTTAAAATCAGAAAATCCGTCTGCTTGTTTGCTTTCCAATATCAACACTACCAATACCAAAAAAAATAGAAATTTGGAGCAAAAACATTTTAATGTTTTTTCAGTATGCACAAACGAACTGACAAACCAAAAAACAGACGTCAAGTAATAATCTAAAAAATGCAAGTAGCAACGACGTTTGACTGTAGATTTAAAAAAGTCATTATTTCTCGTTGCAAAAAGATGATGTCAACGACACACGACACACACACACGCAAGCATGAACGGGATTGTATGAATGTCATCGAGATATATTTCATAGAGGCAGCCATTTTGTTGGGTCAAAAAATTTCATTATTAAACTTTTTGCACTCAACAACAACGCGCTAGACACAATGGATAAACATTTACGTAAGTTTCGCTAGAAAAGCAACATTTTAAGACGCGATAACTGTGACAAGGATCGGTTTATTAAAACCCGACGCAAAAAGAGGGGTGTCATAAGTTTGACGTGCCTATCTGTGTGTATGTGTCTATCTGTGGCGTCGTAACTCCCGAACGGGTACAGTGATTTCAATTTAGTTTATTTTGTATTAAAGGTAACTTAAGTGCGATTGTTTTTAGATATATTTGATAAAAATCGGTTGAGCCGTTGTGAAATTGGGGACATGAACCGAATGTCAGCAAAGTTTTTACTTTTTAAAGGGAAATTAAGTTTTTGTGTCTAGGGTTTTTTAAATTTTCAATTTAATTTTTATTTGTTTTGTTCTTTCCAGATTTTATCTCTCTCTCCAAAACTTAAACTAAAATGAATGATTTTGTGACGCATTGTTATGTAGTTTAATTTTATTGTTGTGTTTACAATGTATACTTTATGCTTTAAAAATATCAAGGGCACTTTTTTAGCAAAAACATTTTAATGTTTTTTCAGTATGCACAAACGAACTGATAAATATAAATTAATGAATAAATATTATAAATTACATTATATATACATTATATATATTTTATAAATTACATTTTTTTTTGCTTGGGGTCATAAAACGTACCACTGTTGTGGTATGGACACTTTGGCGGAAGATAGTAACATTACGGCGAAGTATAATTTAGTGAGAATGTGACATCTACTTACTCACTCTAGATGCAAGCGGTTAACGTCATGCGTATGCGCATACATGGTGTGCAGTCGAAAGATAAGTTGTGATTAATTTTCGACCTTAGCTATGGAGTTTTTTGTGTTTATATATGTTTGGTCGACAATAATCCTAACTTTTTTTTTCAAAAAAATTTTACGCCCGTGTTCCTGGCCACACGGCACTCAACCAGTGTGATGAAAAATTTGTTAAATGATCACAAAATTATTCGAAAATAAATAAAAAGTATCACGTCAGGTGATACAAACATTCAAAAAAAAATTTTGACAGCTTTTTTGCTCTTTTGAAAATGAGTCCTATGTAAGTTTTCACGATATTTTGAAGAAAAGAAAACGTCAGCTGGCTCTATTTTGGTGATGAAGTATTTATAATACTCACTACAGTTGATGACCTTTCCACCATCACAAGCTGACGTTTTACATTTCTTCAAATTAGCATGTAAACTATCGTCTGACACAGTTCGAAATGAGAGGAAAACCTTGAACATTTTTTTTGCGTGATCACGTCACCAGCTGACGTACACTCCACCATTACTTACCATTTAAAATTACTGCAGACTCACGACGTAGTAAATTTTCTTTTCAATGTAAACCAAATACAACTCCTTTGCTGAATAGACCATCTGCCTTCCTGCCAGGCAGCTTGTACAATGCGAGCATAGGCTTACCTTCACTAACACCGTGACATCTAACTAGGTGGTAAAGTATCGCAGCGACTCACCCGGATTGGTACCACCGCCTCACCTATTCCTGGCACCATAACGTTATGACGTCTTCCGGTTTGGAGGGTAAGGTAGCCGGTAAACTTACTTTTGCTCGAGGCCTAACATCCCGGCCTCAGGTAGGCAACGCACCATTACCACCTTTGGTGTATCTAGGCTGAGTGAATTTCTTACCATTAGAAAATCGGTCTGCTTGTTTGCCTTCCAATATCATAAAAAAAGAACACTGACGTCATAAGCTCTTATGACTTAAGATCAATCTGCAGATCATCGTCGCTGTGTGCAGCGGTTCAAACTACATTTTGGCGAATGCACCGACAAGGTCGCACCTATCTTGTTCCGCAATCGCTGACCACTTACTGTTAAAAATACATGACCCGGTTCTTTTGTTTACTTTAAGTTCAGTGTAACGTTTACTTACTGACTTACTAATGTGTCATTAAGTATTTTACAAGTATTGTTAGGTACTGATTTTATATTTCGTACACTTTAATATTTTACAAATATTGTTAGGTACTGATTTTATATTTCGTACACTTTAATATTTTACAAATATTGTTAGGTACTGATTTTATATTTCGTACACTTTAAAAAAATTACAGTTATTTAATATTTTCGACAAGCTAGCTCGGTGAGTTTCTTATCGCCTGGCAATAACGTGTTCCGGTTGGGAGGATAAGATAGCCAGTATACTTAGACTTACTTTTGCTCGAGGCCTAACATCCCGGCCTTAGGTTGGCAATGCAGCATTACCACCTTTGGTGTCTCTACGCTACGTGAATTTCTTACCTTCGAATACCGTGAAAAAATGACATTAATTTATTTTCATAATATACTAGCCGACTTGTTTGGCATTGACAGCTGCTGATGAGAGTCTGTATCGGAAAAAATAAAATGTTGTTTCCTATGTCTATTGATATTTTCCTTGTTTTTCTTTCTTAAAATGAACCTTCTGCTTAAAACAACAAAAATTACCAAAAGTGGTCCATCTGTTAAGGCGTGATGTGACGAACACGGGATAGGAACCATCCACCACCCATCGCATTACAAGTCTTTTATTATCACCCCGTGCTGTTCCGGATCCCCTGAGTAGGATAGACCACCTGCCTCTCGGTGTGGCAGCTCTTAAGGGTCCATGTATGCTAAAATACGTCAGTAAAATAGTATAATGTTTTTGAAGTGAAAACTTCTTTAGGCGCGTTGAGAGTTTTGGTAGAGGGTAAAATCCTCGGTTCGCGTCACCGACATGCTAATAATAATAGTATATCTATAGCAATGGAGAGCCAGACTAGCGCACGCGCAGTAGCCTGTGTACACGTATACACTAATACATCAACTATTTCTGACTGTATTATGTGCGTGTTGGACGCTTTTATAAATATCATATAATTTTTGCATATAGTTTTAATTACTCTCAACTTAATAGTTCCGTTTTCACTTCTATCGGCAGTCCCACGGCTGCTACTTTTTTTTCATAAAAAGCAATCATGGGTCTTGGTGACAAAAATACACAAGATTAACATGAATATGCTTTATAAGACTAGTGTTTCCAAAACACGATTCATTTCACTTTGCTCCATAAAAAAATCAAAAAGTTAACCCTTTTTTGAAACCAAAACCCAACTGTCTACTTCAATTATGAAAATATCGACACCAGATTTAACATAAACATAGATAAGTACTATACCTAAAAGATAAGTGTTTCAGTTTTTATACTTTCTTTAAAATTACCTTTATAGTGTCAAAAATAGTGATTTGTCGCTTAAGACGTTTACTTTATAGCGCAATATTTCATAGTAATCATGGAACGGGGGAGTGCGGCGATTGGCTCTTATGGTTGACTAAGTATGGGGCCTTAAGTGTTTAGCATAGGTTAAACGCGACATTACCACATAGACTACTGGCACGAGATTACTGTGCTGCAAGTTGCCCGGATCCATCCCGTCTGTCTGTCGTCGTAAAGACAGTATCGTGTTCACTGAAGGTAG
>NJDD01004607.1:145353-183182 GCA_002245505.1 Calephelis nemesis | reverse complement strand
GGGTTAAAAAGAAGATCTCGTGTTCCCACGCTCAAACGGTACCTAACGGTAACGGTAACGGTAAACTTTACCATATGGTATATGATGCCGTAGTCAAAGATGGAACTATACTAAGTCAGAAGCATCCTATTTACTCTTGCTTTGGAAACGCTCAAATTGTAATTTTCCAGAAATACTTCCTTAGAAAGTAAATGTCAATCTTTTGCAGTTCGAAACATGAACAAAGAGACAAGATTTTTGGTTCTTGTACGCGAAATATTGACCAAGAAGGGATGGTACGATTTAGTTCACCTTAAGTTGTGATTTGAAATGAAGCAGGCTGAATAAAACGGTTAATGCTACGGTGACGACGAAAATTAATCATCTTAAAAGATACCTTATTGAAATGCTTACGAGACACGTTCATAGCCCGGTGAAGTTGTAAAAACCTATATTAGCCATTTCAAAAAAAACACACGTTCACAAAATCGTTCGAGTGCAATATAAATGCAAAAGTCTGTCTATCTATTTGTCTGCCTGTTTGTATCGGTTGCATGACAAAGTCATTGGACCGATTGTGACGAAATTTGATATGCAAACTAAGGACGTTATTGCGGAAACAATTCAATTATTAGTCCATAAACATAAAAAAAATGTTGTCACCCTATCACGTTACTACTGTTTGTTCCCGATAATGAATGCATTATATTGACTACACAATATATTACGAAATAAGATAGATTCCTAAATCTGTATTATATATCAATATCAAAGAACTATCTTTGGAAACCACTGTTCTTACGACCCCAGAAACTTACGAAGTGGTTAGGTACGTTTGTCTGTATCCTTTTATTTATTTTTGGGAACTCAAACAGGCAAGTCACACGTGATAATTGTGCGTTGCCAACCAGAAGTGCTCATTTCTTGCGTGAGAAAGTTTGCAGGTTATCCTACCGGCTATAAGACAGTGATATACCTACGTAATACAACATAGGTACGATAATATGCTAAGCAACGCTTCGCTACCGCAGACAAGTATGACGTTGCGCCCATCTTTCAGACATCATTTAGGTATGTCGTCGACGAGTTAAACACCTAAACATTTTGTATTAATTAACGCTTAGCTCATTATTGAACTGGTTGATGTTACCTTCTTCATTGGTTTTTAGGGAGAGCTTAACGCTTTTTGCCGATACGAATCGTTTTGTATCAATAAGATAATAACTTCAAATGAAACTACGAAGTTAATAATTAAGGATGAATAAGTTTGATAGGCTTCTTGTTTTAACTTATGCGAAAACATTAAAACGGACATCTTTTATTTGCTTGGCAGAGACGTTTTTTTTAAAAAACATGAATGTAATTTCTAAGTCTGAAGTTATGATATTACTAAGGTGGGAAACAGCGACATTTATGACTTTTTTTATGATATTGGAAGGCAAAGAAGCAGACGGATTTCCTGATGGTAAGAAATTCACGCCGCCTAGAGACACCAAAGGTGGTAATGGTGCGTTGCCTACCTGAGGCCGGGATGTTAGACCTCGAGCTAAAGTAAGTTTACCGGCTACCTCACCCTCCGAACCGGAACACGTCATGACGTTATGGCGGCAGGAATAGGTAAGGCGGTGGTACCAAGCCGGGCGAGTTGCTGCTAAACTCTACCACCTAGTCAAATGTCACGGTGTTAGTGGCAGTGAGCCTATGCTCGCCTTTTACGAGCTACCTGGCAAGGAAGGCAGATGGTCTATTCTACAAAGGAGCCCGGACCAACACGGAGAAATTACATGAAAGATATTACATGAAATGGACATTACATGAAAGATATAACATATCACAGGTTATCAAAGTTTCAGTGAAAAATGAATCCATTTCTTTAAACTGTCAAAAAATCTTTCTCACCAGAGGTGGTACGGTGGGATGCAAGTCTAAATATTGGGAAGCTCTATAATATGGTAGCCTCTAGCTGCTGGAGGCTACCATGGCTTCCCAATATTTAGCACAAATTAAGCGGCGACCCTATCCACTAAATTAGAACATGATTGATAAGCACTAGCACCGTGATGGCAGTAAATGGTAAGGTGATTTTCAGTCGTAGCTAAACACTTAGTTATGACAACAGGGACAAAATATCTAAAGTTTTCTGGTAAAGCTCGTATTCAACATTACCATTAGATAGTATTAGTTCCCCCTCCCCCCACATACGGAAACACACGAAGTTGTCCGACAGCGTCCGACGTGTCCCGATAATGTCCAATGAAATATTCCGCTTAACTATACTTTTCTAACAATATGTTTTACATGGATTAATAAAAATAGAAGGTGGTACTTGGTGTTCATTATAATTAAAATGATTTCTTTTAATCCAAAAATGTTAAATTAACTATTAATCAATGTTATTAGATCGAAACAAATAAGATTATCATTTTTAGGTAATGCGTAAGTACCCCATCGCCAATACTTTAAATCGGCCAGTAAGTAACCCTACCTTCCGAATCGGAAACTAAGATAAATCAACAATAAATAACTAGGTAAAAGTGAATTAATAAAATAAGTAGCCAAAGAACTAAACAAGTTGTCTTAACTATAATGTAAATTCACATTTAACAAGTTTGACTTCCAAAATATTTATCAACTGTCCAATCGTAAGGAGAGATAAACTTAAATATTGACATCATTTATCTGTCGATTTAATAATACCAGTTTTAAAGGTCAGAACTGTATTTTTGTAATAAGGAAATTGAAATCAGTTTTCATACCTCTTTCGGCAGACAGGTTTCTTTTTGTCCAATTATTATTCATTTTTTAAATGTCAAGTTCAGGGTTGCCAGTTTTGACTTATTGATTTTTATCCAAAAATGTTACTGCCTTTTTCACAATACATACCATCGGGAAGTAACATGAATTGATTTTAATTTAAATAACTTATATATTATACATGTTTGAAACATTTGTCCTTTTTATAATGAAACTGTTTTGTCTTAACTATAAAATATGAACATTGTTCTCATTATAACTAACACAACAAAAAAAAAAGAATTAGCAAATTTGATGTACTTTTAAGTGTTTCTATAAGTGCCATTGACAAATTAGGTGCATGTAAGTTCTAAGTTAATTTTTTTCATTAGATATAGCAGTTTATTAAATACTGCGTGTTAATTGTATTTTTTGTGTATTGTTATGTTGCGGTTTGCAGATAAGAGTAGCACATACCTAACTTAGGTACATTAGAAGCTTAGCTTTCCAGCTTAAGCTTGGTAACGCATTGACAACTCAGTGTGTGTTTATGCTCAGTATTTATTATTAGAAGTAAAAAAAAAAAGTATCTTCACGCCTATATCTCCGAAGAGGTAGGCAGAGGCATAACCAAGGCACTCACGACTAGCCGAAGATACTAAGTCCCATAATGGGATAGGTGGCAAGCCTGTCGCCAGCCGGGCACGTTTCCAATTCCGACCAACATTTTTTTATTAGAAAATTGGAAAAATCCAATTTTCTTTTTGTTGGTCGACCCGGGATTTGAACCCGAGACCTCATGCAGTCAAGTCCAACGCCCGGACCGCTCGACCACAGAGGCGACAATCGACAACAATTATTATTAGAAAATCTATTGTTATCATAAAATTTATTACACGCCTAATGTTAAAACGAAATTATAAATATTAATAACGAAATGAAACGCGAGCTTATCCTCCGTAAAGAGCTTGTTTACAAATAAGTAGACATTTTTAAATTGAACTAAAACAGGAAAATAAATAAAAAACGTTTTCTTTTTAAAAAAAAGAAATTATTTATTCTCTTTTTTACTGTGTTTATTTTTTAAAAAGGTAACAAAGAAAAAAAACATGTGTGCGTGAAAGAGAAAGACGAAGAAAGATAGGCGTATGTTGACTCTTACGTACCATCCTATCTATCTTGTTGTATGTATCATTTTATAAGCAGTTGCTATCAACCTTTCCCGTGTTTTAAAAATGTACTTCTGTAGCTTCAAAATATCTTCGAAGATATCGTCACAAATACAACCTGTTTCCGAGATCCAATCTATTTCCTGGCTAAAATTAATTGAAATTCAGTGTTTTTAATGTATGTAACTGTCCTGTGACCGGGATATTAGGTTTATCGTGCAAGTCTACCGGCTACACTATAGGTATCCCTGACCGGAACGTGACACAGTCTTCTTGTTGGTATTGACGCATTTAAACTATGCTCTTAAAAGCTGGCAGCAAGAGGGGCAATGTACAATTCTAACTAGAAAACCCGGACCAACAAAAAGGACATAAGATACATACAAACAAATAAACTTTCATATTAGAGAGAAAAAATACTGGATTTGCCACATCAACTATTTTCTAACTTCAAGTTTATATCGTTAGATGTGCGCAACATTTAAATGAATATCAGCCGATATTTAATTTCCTTTAAACTAAATAATATATAATACCAATGACACCTTTATTAATAGTATATAAAAGATGTGATGGGTTAAATTACCGTCAGTTATAGCCAGCGATGATTTTTTATATGCAGGAAATGAAGAATCACTTCATATAACATACAAAGTTATCGACGAGGTTAAAAATATCAACCAACGATTTAAATCCTTAGTAGCTCCAAACACAGACTACTACTGCTGTAAGAGAATAATGTTGTTAGCGACAGACGAAATCTGCCGATTCAATTACTAGGAATTTTTGACTTTTCCAAATTGAAATATGTTTTTTTTTCTAAATACGGGAATAGTGCTATAATTTAAGTAAAACTTCCACCATGTCATTTATTTCAGTAACCAAACACTGCATTTATAAATGAAAAAGGTACTCACTTTGGAACAAATGTATAATACATCAGGATGGAGCAAACGTTAATAGAAAAGCAGATAGGGACTTTGTAAACGTCACATGCCCCTAAAAACAGATTGGATGTATCTTCCAAAAACTTACGTCTTCTATACATCCATTTGTTTTAAAAAGTAATAAATATTAATATGTTTTTATTATTTTATTAACATAGGAACACCGTCAATGCACTCGAAGTCATTTTTTATGTATATACATACAATATTGAAATAAACATGAATCAAAAACTGGTCATCAGATCTTGATCATAATATCTAATAAGACCCAATGATATGCCCTAGCTTGAAATTAAAAAAAGGACATCTAAAAAAATTAAAAAAAGATTCATGTCAATTAATTAAAAAGCTGGTAGACTACTCAAGTCCGCTCATCAACGCTGCCATAGCGCTTATGCTCGCCGTTATCGTTATCCGTAGTAGAGGGAAAGATATTCAGTAAAACCCGAGAAAAGAAGTGGTCTAACGACTTAGTAAAAAGGAGCGGTACATCAACGTTTTTTTTTTTTTCATAATTCATAATTCATTTATTGTTTGAATATAGGTACATAGCAAGTTGTTAACAAATTTAATTTGAACTCTATATTCTGCCTATAAGGCGTACAATTGTAAAATTAATACAAAACAAATAAACCAATTTACAGTCAATATTAATAATAAATTGATTTAATACAATTATACAAATTTACACTTACTTGAAATGATATTAAATTTTGCCTATGTTCTAAATTAATTAATGCACACTCACAATTCATAGTATTAATTTAAAATAAAATGTCAAAAAAGTTTAAAATAATAATTGCATCATTTGATCTACAAATAAATAAAGTCATTATTACAGCCAAACATTAAATTGGTAATTTTATATTTATTATGCATACCAGTCATATTATATAAATTCACAATTTATAGTCTTAATCTATAATACAAATGTCGAAAAAAAAACTATAATATAAGTTATGATATTCATTCTTTAAGATATAAATAAAGTAAAAATTACAGGTAAACATTGTCGCACAATTTATAAAATGTCAGAGAAGTACTCATTAATACTGTAGTAAGCCTTGCTACATAGATTTTTTTTTATTTCATGTTTAAAACTATTGATATTTTTAATTTGTTTCACACTAGGCGGTAGTTTATTAAAAATCTTTGTTGCCATGCCACAAATATTGTTACCGAACAAAGCAGTTTGGTGTGGCAAGGCACATAAATTATGTTGATGACGATCACTCTTTAAGTTTTCAAATAAATTTAAATTAGTTTTAACAAATACAGCAGTTTCATAGATATAAATGCATGGCAAAGTTAACAGTCTATGATTGATAAAACATGGCTTACAACTATCTATTTTTTTATCTTAAATATGTTTCTTAGGCATCTTTTCTGAGCTACAAATGCAGATTGTATATGTGATGAGTTCCCCCAGAATATCACACCGTATCTATTTAAGGTGTCTACAGGCAATAATTGTCTCATCATCAGGAGAGTAGCCTGCTTATTAACTGCATCGCCTGTAATATAAAAAAATAGTATGAAGTTAACATAAAAATATTTATGAAATTGTTTTATTTTGCTCTATGTTTTTTATGAATGTTCCTCGCGTTGCAACATCTCCACTCTACAAATGAGACGATCAAAAAAACTAAAGCTGTTGTAACAGTTCGCGCAAACTACTGCATAGTGCTCTGGTATTTGGTGAAAAAGATACCATTATGGGTCCTAGATATAGTAATTTTAGCCGACTCAAAAAAAGGAGGACCTTTTTTTATGTTATAGGAAGGCAAACAAGCAGACGGATTTCCTGTTGGTAAGAAATTCACGCCGCGTAGACACCAAGGGTTGTAATGGTGCGTTGCCAACCTGAGGTTGGGATGTTAGACCTCGAGCAAAAGTAAGTTTACCGGCTACCTTACCTTCCGAACCGGAACACGTCATGACGTTATGGTGGCAGGAATAGGTAAGGCGGTGGTACCAATCCGGGCGAGTCGCTGCCAAACTCTACCACCTAGTCGGATGTCACGGTGTTAGTGATGGTAAGCCTTTGCTCGACTTTTATGAGCTGCCTGGCAAGGAAGGCAGATGGTCTATTCTACGAAGGAGCCCGGACAAACCTTATCTTATAAATAGACTTTTCGTGTCACAGTTTTAGTTACCGCCTACGAAACGGCTTTACCGATTTTCACCAAATTGGTGTATACCTGAGAATCAGCTACTACCTGTTTTTCATACCCCTAAGTGATAAGCGTGATTCACACCAATTTTTTTTGTTGAAATCACGTAAAAGAACAGCAGTCTGCGGGTCAGCCAGTTGCCTATACTATTTTCAACTCCGAAATTTTTTTAATGACAGTTAATCGATTTTTCCGTCGTTTGTGAAGCAATTAAAAAAAAACTTTTTGGTTTCGTTAAGACCATACTTTTAGAGCAACAGTGGTCTCGTTACCATCAGATTTAGATCTGACGATACAATCCCAGGGAGATTCGAGATTTGCGAAATTAGACGACATATTGAAATCGGAATAGATTTTACGCAGTTTAAAAAGCGCTCTTTATTAAATGCGCTTAAATTGTTGTTTTTTTTTATTTTAAAGGTTCTATAAAACTTCAACATAATAAAGGTATAACTATACATATAGTATATAAAATATCCTATAAAACCTCCATGTTACAGCAGCACACTAAGTATCAACACAGGTTCAACCCGAGCTTAGCACTTGCCAGGCTTCTGTTGTAGGTAAGTCAATTTATTTAGAAAGCTCCGGCACCTTTAGCCAGCTTTATTGACTAATTTAATATTGCCCTGGCTTAAAGCGGAAGTATCGGGCCAATTATGATGGAACAACATTATGTGTATGGGATTTTTAGGGATCCCTACTCGATAGAACTCTTGCAATCTTATTAATAAACATGGACTAACGTGGGAGTAAAATTAAGTTGATATCATAGTCTGTATTACATTGTAATAAATACTATAATACCAGGATGAACCTTGGAGTAGTTTACTCCGTGTTTATTAATAATACGCTTGCTACCTTATAAAACACGGAGTAAAGTACTCCAAGGTACAACCTGTTATTATAATATCTTTACTTCAATGTAATACAGACTATAAAAGAGAATAATTTTACTCCCACGTTAGACCACGTTTAGTAATAAGACAGTTGCTGTCTTATTGATAAACATAGACTAAAGTAAGGATTAGATTAAGTTAATTATAGTTTATATCACATTGTAATAAAGACTATATTCCAGGTTGAAACTTGGAGTACTTTAATCCATGTCTATAAACAAGTCTGTTTGTCTTTTTGACGGCTTACCTTGGAGTCTGGTAACTGCACGGCACCATCAGATGATGCAAGATCCCATGAATCAGTTTCCGAATCCGAATCCAAGTCCGAAAAAGTTTTACAAACAGATAATGTACCTAAACGTGATGGTAAAACTTGAATACTGAATTAGGATTACTATTTTAAAATTGCAGGAGAATTAAACTATAACAGGAAAAAGTAACCTATTCAATCGTTAAGCTAAAGGGATGTCCCCTTTTAAGTAGATATTTAAAAAAATATTTCCGACATGTTACGTTAAAGTGAGGGGTGTTAAAATGTCAAGTATAGATAAAATATTTCCCAAAATTAGGTCTCTTTTTTACTTCATACTGAATGTCAACATATTTTGCTAAAAATATGTCTGTAATGAATATTTTTTAGGCAAAGGTAGCAAAATGATAGAATTTTAATAGAAATTGATTGTTTTTTTTAGAATTTGATATATTTTTTAGAATTTTATAGAATTTCTGATTTTTTTTGTGTTCTGAGGCTTGGTTTTACGATCTTGACGCTACTTTCCGTACCGAAACACGACTTTCTCATCATGGCGGAAAGAATAAGCAAAGTAGTGGATCCATACCCTGATGGGTGTTGTGCTGCAATCTATGGTGTTCAGGCCACGGTTATCTCTTCCCATCAAGAGAGCCGTGTGTTAGTTTGCTGTCTTATAAAAAACAACAAGATTTAGTGAAATATTTTAATAAATGAAGTTCATTCGTATTTATGAATGTATCATCTAAATGAAAAAAAATATGTTTTTAACATTAAAAATGCTAATGTTAGTACGTTTTTCCGCAGTTTTCTCTGTTATCCGCCATTCCGATCAACTTCCCGTTAGATTGGTAAATACCCCTTACCTTCCTGGTGTGCGTAAGGGAGTCTAGTTAGGGTGGGTGGAAGTGGGTGGTTGTGGGTGGCGAAAATAAAAATACTTAATATTTATCTGTTTTACTCTATCTAATGAAAACCTATTCAAAGTTCTGAAGATTTATATATTACATACATATCTTCACGCCAAGTCCCTTACGGGGTAGGCAGAGAGTATCGAGTGCCAGACCTCACGATCCTGACAAACCTGTCTTGCTTCCTTCACATTCATTACCCTTTTCATACAAACACGCCGGTTTCGGAGACTCTTGACACCACCCTCGGATAATATCCGATTGATCTGATCTATAAAGTGCCAGAATGTGGGCAACTGTCTATGTACGTATTGTGTATCAATCTAAAATGTTCTAGAAATTCCTAAAAATATCTGAAAAGACCTAGAAAGTTTCAAAGTGCAAATAACGATACTGAATGGTCAAAAAAGTTCCAAAAATTTTTGGAATGATCTTGGAAGTTCTTAAATGCAAGTAACTGTTTATGTCGATCCGATATCTTCTAGAGCGTTATAATATTTTATAAAATGATAGAAACTTTGGAACTGTTCAGAAATCATTTCGAAATATTCTAGATTTTTCTGAAAATTTCAGTATACGTGATCTGATAACTTTCAAAATATCTACAACTTGCATGCTAAATACTGCATGCATGCTATATATATCTACTTCATATTCATCTATGGATCCTAAAATATTTCTTATACCTATTACTTGCAATATATTTTATGCTGAGCAACGCTGAGTATCGCTGCTAGTATACCTAAACATATTTTCCTAAGTATTTCCTAATAAGGTAAGCCAGCGTAGGTTTACAGTTTAGTCTCATTGGCCAGAACCAGGTTTAGTAAGATGGACACCTAATTACCTCGATCAAACGGTTAACAGATTTAGTAGCCGGCAATTTGGCGGGAATGCGACGCCCACGCTGGTACTAGCCAACCTAGACCGAGTGATACCAGTCATACCAGTCCTTGTTAATTTTCCCAAGTTATTTGTTTTTTTTATGATATTGGAAGGTAAACAAGCAGACGGATTTCCTGATGGTAAAAAATTCAGGCTACCTAGAGACACTAAAAGTGGTAATGACGCGTTGCCAACCTGAAGCCAGGATGTTAGGTCTTGAGAAAAGTAAGTTTACCGGCTACATTACCCTCCGAACCGGAACACGACAACAGGAAGAGCTGACGTGACGGCAGGAATAGGTAAGGCGGTGGTACCAATCCGGTCGAGTCGCTGCAAACTCTACCACCTAGTCAGATGTCAAGGTGCTAGTGACGGTAAGCCTATGCTTGCCTGGTACTGGAAGGCAGATAGTCTATTGTTACTAATACTACTTACTTTATTACTAAAGTTTCTTTTTTATAACTACACTAGCTGCGCCCCGCGGTTTCACCCGCGTAAGTCCCAATCCCACGGGAACTCCGGGATAAAAAGTAGCCTATATGTTATTCTGGGTCTTCAGCTACCTACATACCAAATTTCATCGTAATCGGCTTTGTAGTTTTTGCGTGAAAGAGTAACAAACATCCATACATCCATACATACAAACTTTCGCATTTATAATATTAATAGGATGGTACCTACTACTAATTGCTTAGGTACTTCTAAAGTCTTATCAGAACGTGAGGAGATATAACACAATACTATGGTTTCTATTCAGATTTACTCTAATAATAGGTATGAAGATAGAACAGTATAGATTTGTGCCAACTCGGATTAGTTATTACAGCAGTATACCACTTACGGCTGCACTCAGAGACGTCAATTATCTTATAATCAGACATTAAGTAAATGTTTTCTATACAATTTTTAAATAAATATAATAAATGACAATTGACTCTTACTGCGGCCGTAATTGGTCTGCGTAATTACTTAATAACTACTGTAACATTTATTTTTAACTAGCTGCGCCCCGCGGTTTCACCCGCGTAAGTCCCAATCCCGTGGGAACTCCGGGATAAAAAGTAGCCCATATGTTATTCTGGGTCTTCAGCTACCTACATACCAAATTTCATCGTAGTCGGCTTTGTAGTTTTTGCGTGAAAGAGTAACAAACATCCCTACATCCATACATGCAAACTTTCGCATTTATAATATTAATAGGATAGGATATGAGAGGTCAGCGCATAAGGAATCGGTTAGGCAGTGGATCTCTACCCGGCCAAGTTGCACCCTACCACCACCAGTAGTCTGGTTTACCTATTTAATCCGTGTCCACCGTTTACGAGCTGCCTAGCAGAGACAGATGGCCAAATCTAGAACTCAGCGAACCCAGAACAACACAGGGCTAAATTACTATACTAAAAAACCAGAAACTTAATTACTAGATTAGTCCACTTAACACTGCGGCTCTCACGTCTCTTTTTATGTTATAAATAAGCGTTAACGTTAACTATTTCCCACGCTAGTAACTCTCCATGTAGTGTCCGGAACCTTAACCCACACTTGCAACTTTACTACCTTAACTCTAGTATGTAACACGGCCATGGTAAGCACTAAAGTAATAGCTAAGGGAACAGGTTATGTGGCATTTAGCAATTATGACAAACAAGTAAAAAGTGCAAGTGAATTTAGTAAATTTTAAGCCCTTATCTGAAAATAATTGCTGGAATCTGCTTTTGACATGGCCGCCGTCAGCGTAAAAGTAATTAATACCAAAAAACGACGAAATTTTATGGGAAACGGTTAATAAGCTTAAAAGCATCTTGTAGGCGTAAGTCATAAGAGAATTTTTTTTGTAATAGATAAGTTGAATAAATATTCAAGCTTGCATTCTGTTTTAACTTCAAAATGATTGGACAAATTTTATTATAAAATAATAATTAGACCTTAGAGAAAAACAAAATTTAAACCGGTCCTCGAGTGAAAGCTAAGTAACGTTTATACGCGGGTGAAGCCACGGTAACAGTTAGTATGCAATAAATTAATAAAAGGGAACGTACGACAAGGTTAGTCATTTTAAGTACCTATTATGAATGAACTAGTCTCTTTTAAATAGTAAAAATCCGATTCGTCCAATATTGTTACAGCAAAGCTGTGACACACCAGTTGACAAACCTCCAAAAGCCAAAATAATTTTATGAGATTGAGAAACTATATTTTCAATAACTTATGTTTTATCCTTATCATTTTTACTAGCTGTTGCCTGCGGCTTCACCCGCGTTTTCACAGATCAGGCGATCAGGATTAAAAGCTTGCATGTTAATCCAGGTCACAATCTATCTGTTTTCCAAATTTTAGACAAATCTTCCATTCAAATCTTTAGCCATTCGAGCGTGAAAGAGTAACAAACATCCATACATACTCACAAACTTTCGCATTTATAATATTAGCAGGATGATCCTAAATCCAAATTTTCAATTGCTAGACATCCTGTCAATATACTTTTTGTGAAATTGCGAAACCAACAGACGGATTTTGATGATTAATGAGTTGAAAAAATGTATGGCACATATAGACAATTAAGGTGGTAATGATGCGTTGCCAATCTGAGGCTAGGCTGTCAAGCATCTTGAGTAAGTTTACCCGCAATACAGCCTCTGATGAAAAAGTGAAAAGCCGGTAACGAAAGAATACATCTCTTGTAACTTACACCGCATAGCATTTCAAGGATAAAAGGGTAAAAACCAACAAATTGAAGTTACAATTCGCGACAAATTCAGTGTTGCCACAAAATTCACGTTTGTGGTTAAAAGTAGGGTATTCAGGCATGTGTTTTAAGTTACTGAAGTGGGGGTTTGTTACCAGCTCAAAATTCTATAAATAGTTTCTTTTCTCGGAATTTCGTGCAAATTTAACAATAAAGGTTCCAGCTCTGGTTCGGAGGGTAAGGTAGCTGGTAAACTTACTTTTGCTTGAGGCCTAACATCCCGGCCTCAGGTTGGCAACGCACCATTACCACCTTTGGTGTCTGTAGACAGCGTGAATTTCTTACCATAATGAAATCTGTCTGCTTGTTTGCTTTCCAATATCATAAAAAAATAATGAAATGTCCAGAACCGATGTAATCTCGATGGAGTCTTTGTATGAAAAAAGTAATAAATATGAAGGGTGCCAAGTATCACCTTGGTACTCGATATTCTCTGCCAACCCAGCAACGGACTAGGCGTGAACACGTGTTTTTTATAATAAAAAAGTTACAATCCAATATTTATTTTCAATTTTTTCAAAAATCACACGTTAACTCTTTTATAAATGGCGGAGGTGGACGCAAACTGGTCCATAGGTGGACGCAATCGGGTTTTTGTGGAGGCGAACTAGCGAAATCGCCTTATATGGTTTTAATTATTTAAAAAAACTATCTACATTTTTTATATTTGGCCTCAAACCTGCAAACTTCACTAAGTGGACGCGAACTGGCGAAACGGCCCTATAATTTCACCACCTCATAATATTATTTCGTGGCATCTAAATTTCGCATAAGTATAATTTTTTGGGTAAATGCAAATGGGTAGGTATCAGAATCAGAATCAGAATCAGAATCAGAATCAGAATAATCTTTATTCACATGAACCATACAAGTGGTATTTGTGCGCGTCGACATTTTTTAAACTACCACCGGATCGGAATCGCGGCCTCACACTGAGAAGATCCGGCGAAAGAAACTCAGCGGGCTTGTCTTTTTTTCAATAATAATATTTACAATATAATCTATATTAAAATTACTAATTACAATCTGATTTTAACTTAAATAAAAGGTACAAAAAATTACATTACAAATTGAAACCTCTATTCCCAAGCATGTTCATCTTCCAAATACTCTGAGACCGTATAATAGCCTTTTTGACATAATTTTGCTTTGATACATTTTTAAACTTATTTATAGGTAGATCTCTAATACCAAATCTCTAATACAAAAGATAAGAAATCTAACAAAAGGGCAGCTTATTGTAGAAACGTATACATTGACCCAAAAAGGATTTACTAATAGTACACCTGGCAGCCCTGATGGATTGAGTAATGAATTTCAATTTTAAAAACCTAGTAGTGCCATCTATCGGACACCGCGGGTAGCACTTCTTCTTGTGATATTTTTTTTTCTAAAATGTGTATTAGATTTAATGTATTACCTAATATCGTTTTATTTGAACTATTTTACTACTTTTACAGAAAGCCTGTTTACTAATAGTCGGCTTTCCACTTCGAAAGGCTCTTATTTAGGGAATGTTTCCCTTCTCATTTTTAGGGGGTTGGGTAATATTATAATAACATCTTAAATCACGTATTTTTCATTTAGGTGCAACAAAGAGTCTGTATCTCAATTTTCAGCTACTTACCTTGAAAACTGACGAAAGTCCTCTACAAAATATCGCCCCTCCTTTAAGGGGATTGGAGACAGATTTTCAATAAAAAAGATAGGCGTAGGTATATTTCTTTAGTAACAAATAATCCGCGTATCAATTTTTGGCATTCTACCTTAAACACTACGAAAAATTTTATACAAAATTTCACCCGGATAAGGGTTGATTTTCAAAACAAAATGACGCACATATTGTTCATTGGCTACAACGAGTTTGTATACCAAATTTTCGATTTCTGTTTTGAAAATTGCGGAATTCTCCATACAAACTTCCTTCTCCTCTCCTACGGGAACCTCTTTAATAAGCGGAGAAAAAGTAACTTATAACCTTCCTCCAATACACTAAATTTCATTATGATCGGTTCAGTAATTTCGGCCTGAATCGCGGTTGGGATACAAATACCCCTTTTTGTTTGCATTCGCCTATTTTTTTAAATATCCTTAATATACCTGCACAACTCACTCTTATTAGGTATTCACTTTCACTCTTTGGGTATATCAGATTTGAAATGGAATTGTTACAATTATACATCAATACATACATATAATGGAAATGACAGCTTTATCTAATTCTAACAAAAAAATCGACCAATAGGCGATCTCCAAAATAAGTGTTGCGTGTGAGTGATGAATGAATTAGACGCACACTTACAAATCGTGTACTTACACTAACTTACGTGGACGCATGTGTGCGAGATATTAATGTTTAGCTAGGTGAATAGGCGTGGGCTTAAAGTTTGTTTAGAATTTGGCACTTCGAGCTCAGTGCTGCCATCTTATATTATGATCAATAAATTTTATTGTTTTGAGCGACAGTGAGATCTGTGAATAGGCGACTTATAAAAAAATGTAGCCATGTTGCAACTTCTGTATGAATAATTTTTCAATAAAATTGGGGGTTTTAGGGGTCCTTATAACAGTAAAGTGTACCAACAAATATCAAACACATAAAGTTGATTTGTTAAAAAACGACTTTGTTTCGACAGCAGATGCATATCTATAAGATTTTTGTCTATACTGATAATAAAGAGAAGGATTCGATTATTTGTGTTCGTTTGTATTTAACTACTGGACAAATTTTAAAAAATATTTTACTATCAAGAGCAGACATCTTTGCTGATGAACATATAGTTAATTATTCCCACGAAAAATAAGAAATTTGTTCGCCCATGCGAATACGGGTCGGGCTGCTAGTATTAATATATGTTGATAATATAAATATTTATTCAAAACACATTATGTAAGTACAAACTTTTCTTTTAATTACAGCTTTAAATAATCTAAAGTTATAAATATAATGGTACCTAAATTAAATTAAAAATAGTATTATGCGCAGCAATTTAGGTGAAACGATTCTAGTTTTCTACGGAGTTTCTGCAATTGTAGTATTATTTTAGGGTACGTACACTACAGGACAAATTTATTAAGCTAGTTTATAATAATAAAGTAGCATTTATTATTATAAACTAGCTATATCCATTACTCTACCTACTTCATTTGTGTACACTGTTCATTTTCTATAGGCGTTAACATATATCCATACATTCGTATAGACCAAGTCAGTGGTCTGTATTAAAAAACGTACAAAAAAGGCAAGGCTGCATTTTGGAGGAATTGCAGCACAGGAATGGAAAAAAATCGTCCAAATTTAGAAGTCAAGTCCATCGCCAGACCACTAGACCATAGAGGCGATTAGATTTATTTATTTAATTTGACAATTTGTTATTTTAATAACCTTATATAACGCAATGACGTATCAGCTAATGATTGGCAGTTCAATGATTTTGCAATAAGCATTTTCAAAAAAAGTAAAAGTGTAACTCAATCTTCAACGTAGATTAAACATTCTGCTAAATGACAAGTGCTCCGCCTCTTAAAACCTAGAGGATTTGTTGCACCAAGTTGTCTTTTTCCTGGCAGTTGCTGTTGAAAAACTGTATGACAATTTGATTGTTTTCTAATTCAGGCTTAGACATTGCAATGCACTGGTATATAACACAAATCAATTTTTTTGAAATATATAACCTATTTTGAGTAGTTCTTAATTCTAGTTGTCTGAGTATTTAGCACGGGCGTTAGCCTCCACCATCAGTCAAGTCTTTGGATTAATTTGCCCGATTTTAAAAAATCGTACTTAAAATTATTCATAATTAGCCATAAGTCTTGTCAAATATGAGTGAAGCAGTGGCGTCCTCACTTAAGCTTACTAGTGAGATTTAGCTGCAATAAGAAAGTACACGATATACTATTTCTTCATAAATACTGGACTTGTGTACTATAAGTAGACAAAACATTAAAAAAACGCCTCATGTTAATTATATAGGGCTGATGATGTTTGTATAGCGAAACCGGTTAGCTTAACCATAAAAATAAAAAAGTAAAAATATATGGTGGAAAGTACAAGTGTTTATAAATAAGTTGTAATATTTGACTAATTTTATTAAGTTTATCTACAAAATTCAACAATTACGAAAAAACTGCGACCATTTTTTCTTTTAAGGGTACCAAAACTTTTCATTGTAGTTTAAAATAGTGCACAAATAAAATTTAAAATATACTCCGTAAACGTTTCTACTTCTGTTATAAGATTATTTTTTTCTAATATCACTTTTACTATCTTTTACGTTTTTGTAGTGTAATTTATTACATATAAAATAAAAAAACGGCAATTGTTACAGGAGCAGATCTGAAGAATAAACTCCCATATTGATAGACTACATTTTTCTGGCTGGCATTGTACGAGAGTTCTTGCAATTTTTAAGAGTAATTATCGCCGTCCGTCAGTGTCGGCCCGTGGCAGGGGCATTTGTCGCGCTGTCCCACCGTTAGCGCGGGAAAATATGGCGAATTAATATACGGGGATGGCTTAAATGGCTTAAATCGATGTTATTTATCACAGCATAGACACAGGACACACCCAGCCGGTCAATACGTTTGGAAACGCTAGGTGCGTAATATAAACTTTTAATATAACTATAAATCAATAAAAACATTTTTTTATCTCCACATCCATGTCCCAGAAGAGGTAGGCAGTACCCACGACTAGCCGAAGACACTGAGTCCCTCAATGTGACAGTTGGCAAGGCTATCGCCATTCGGGCACATATCCAATCCCGAGCAACATTATTTTTTATTAGAAAATTGGTAAAACCAAATTTTCTTTTTGTTGGCCGACCAGGGAATCGAACCCGGGATCTCACGAAGTCAAGTCTAACACCTGGACCGCTAGACCACAAAGGTTAAAATGTAATTGAAAAAGGATTTAATAATTAAAAAAACCGACTTTAATAATCTATTTGACGAGACATAATTAACATAGAAAAATACTTTATATTATGTAGTAGGTTTGATTTCTCACAGTCTCACATATGATCACCAAAGTATTCGTTTTCATAGCACTTCCCTAGGTATCTATTTGGTTGTCGAAGATCTGGATGAGGAAAAAATATAGGTATTCAAGTACCTATGATCTTAACAAGAAACACAAGAAGATCCAGCAAGGCATTTATAGGGATTAATATTTTAAATTTCAAATATAAACAAGCTCAGCAATAAGATGTCTCTAAATTACTGAGGTTACTACTGAACTACAGAACTTTTATGGTATTGGAAGACAAACAAGCAGACGGATGTCCTGATGGTAAGAAATCCACACTGCCTAGAGACACCCCTTTGGTGTCTCTAGGCGGCAGACTAGTTAAGCCTCGAGCAAAAGTAAGTTTATCGGCTACCTTATCCTCTGAATCGGAACACGTCAAAAGCAAGCACCGACGTAATGGCAGTAGGAATAGATAAGGCGATGGTACCAATCCAGGTGAGTCGCTGCATAACTACCACGGAATTCAGAAGTAGTGGTGTTAGTGACGGTAAGACTGTGCTCGCCTTTTATGAGCTGCCTGATAATAAGGCAGATGGTCTATTCTGCAAAGGAGCCCGGACCAACACGGGGGAAACTTGTTTTTATTAAACTTGTTTGATATCTTTCTATCACTTTCGTTGAGAGATAGCGGTAACCTAAATTTAATTTAATTAGTGCCAGCATAATTAGCGCCGTCGGCTAGAATTCATAAAATTAGAAACTAAAATATGCACCAAATACATAACAAGCGTTGAATCTGAAACCTCTTATGTGAGTAACTCCTTCACTCCAATTGGAACACGAAAGCAAGCACTGACGTTACGACGGCAGGAATAACTAAAACAAGTACAAGCCCTTTGGTCTGGTAGAGTCGTTGCAGAACTCTACCGCCGAGTTTTTTGTTTTATGAAATTGGGACGCAAACAAGCAGAAAAATCGTATAGCTAATACGACGCGGGTTTGATATCCGGTCGCGAAAATAAGTTGAAGCTATATTATATCCAGATCCTATTAATATTATAAATGCGAAAGTTTGTATGTATGGATGTATGGATGTTTGTTACTCTTTCACGCAAAAACTACTAAGCCGATTACGATGAAATTTGGTATGTAGGTAGCTGAAGACCCAGAATAACATATAGGCTACTTTTATCCCGGAGTTCCCGCGGGATTGGGACCTACGCGGGTGAAACCGCGGGGCGCAGCCAGTATATAATAATCCAGCTAAAATGGATATATTTTCTAGACCGTTCTATTAGCGGGCGTTAAGGTTATCACATATCTACTAAACTGCATTTAGATTCAAATACACACTTAAAAAATGTTGCTACACACAGATAAAATTGTAAATGGAGAGACCTTGACATTAATACAAAGGATTTGTGTTTGTGTGCGTCTAATAAGGGACCACTCACACGCCGTAGACCTGGTTTTGGGTGACGGCATTGGTTATATTAATGTTAGAAATGTAAGGGTGTTCGCCATCTTGGCGTCTAATTTTGACCGCCTCGTTGGTCGAGTGGCTAGCGTACGCGCCTAACTACATCGACCAGAAGCGAGGCTCGGCTTCGATTCCCGACGGGGGCAGGCATTTGTGTAATGAAAATTTAGATGTCTGCATTTCCGGGTCTGGATGTTTATTAATAGTATACTGGTATCTAATAATATCGTTGACTAACACCCATAACACAAGCATATAATTTGCTTACTTTGGGGTTAGATTCGATTTGTGTGATTATCGGATGTGATTGTCGGTAATATGTTCTTTTTTTTTAATTTTGTGACGTGTTAATTCGGCGAAAACGAATGGTTTTGCTGGATCTTTTTAACCTCCGACAAAAAAATAGAGCTGTTATAAGCTTGACTTGGCTGTGTATGTGTGTGTAACATCATAGCTCCTAAATGAATCGACTGATTTCGATGCGGGTTTCTTGTTTGAAGCTAAGTGATCAAGATGGTTCTTAGCAACATTACGAATACGTTATGTCAGGATTGATCTTTTTTTAATTTTTGTAATTATTTTGAATGTTAGGTTAAAGTTAAGAGATGATCCCTTAACAATTTTGATCTAGATCCGACTAGAAGCCTAGAAAGCAATGTAATTTGGATCGATTTAATTGTTTTTATTTTATATTATCACATGCAAGCAGTAGCCGTATGAGGTATAGGTATGTAACTACCTAATATTAAATAACATACCTACTTATTATTCGAAAATGCACTACAACGACATTCTTACAAAAATAAACAAGGGCTTACTGCAAAAAAAACTAATGCCTTCTTTTTTTAACTTGTCTTTATTTTAAGTGGTCACAAAATAAACCTTCCTAATTAATCACACAAACGACTCTTCAAAATGGCCCTTAAACATATCTTCTACTATTTATCAAATACTCACAATAACGAAATTCCATATGGCGAGACCTTGGCATTAATAGAAATGTATATGTGTGCGTCTAACTCACGGACCACTCGAGCGCACTGTATCTGGTCTTAAACGATTTCTATTGGTTGAAATTTTTTGTTGGAAAAATTAGGGTGTTCACATTCTAATGTATGATTTGTATACAGATCGATTAGATCATTTAGTCTTTTTAGTACTTTTTGTTTAATGATTTTGTTACAGTTGAATGGTAGTTTGAAACTGGTTTAAAGTGGAATAAGACATGACTTTTTAAAAACTTGGTTTGAAATTTTAAACATTTGTAAAATTGCATGTATGACTTGCATGCTTGACTGCATGAGGTCGCGGGTTCGAATCCCGGGACGGCCAACAAAAAGAAAATTGGATTTTTCCAATTTTCTAATAAAAAAAAATTTTGGTCGGGATTGGAAACGTGCCCGATTGGCGATAGGCTTGCCACCTATCACGTTGTGGGACTTAGTATCTTCGGCTAGTCGTGGGTGCTCTGGTTGTGCCTCTGCCTACCTCTTCGGGGATATGGGCGTGAAGATACTTTTTTTTTGTAATATTGGAATAGGTCGACCATAAAGGTAAATAAATTTTAACGAAAACTTTGACAAACGCTAACAGGCTTATTCATAAACGTTGCTTAACTTTTAATCACCAATTTAAGCAATGTTTAAAAAAAATCTTATTCATAAACGCTATTTAGAGTTAATCATTTGTTTAAATATACTCTTAAATAGCTGTCACTTTAAGCAACCTCGGACCCTTGTTTAAAATTTTAATCAACAAAATGGCTGACTAAATTTCAAACAGCTGATTTTATGTGCATTGACAAAATTCAACAACTAGCCATTTAATATGGCTTATTTGTGTATTTTTATGATTTTTTTTGTAATACACGCATGGAAATATTTTGATTTCGTTGAAGTGTGGACAAAATTGGATGGGATATGT
Organism: Calephelis nemesis; assembly: GCA_002245505.1. Lineage (NCBI taxonomy): Eukaryota > Metazoa > Arthropoda > Insecta > Lepidoptera > Riodinidae > Calephelis > Calephelis nemesis. The sequence goes on along the minus strand of NJDD01004607.1, from coordinate 162,117 downwards.
TGGATTTTGGAACAATATAGGACTGTAATAACATGTTTTATTATGGGGATGGCCAATGACTCCTACGAAGAAACGAATAGTTTTTCAGAGCATTTTGTCAATATATTGGAAGCATAAAAGTAGACAGATTTTCTGATTGTGAGGATTTCACGCCGTCTAGAGACACCAAAGGTGTCAATGGTGAGATTCCAACCTGAGGCTGGGATGTCAAGCCCCGAGCAAAAGTAAGTTTACCGGCTACTTTACTCTACGAACCAGAACAATTCAACAGCAAGCGCTGACGTTATGGCGGCAGGAATATGTAAGGCGGCGGTACCGATCCCGGTGAGTCGCTGCGAAATTCACCTCCTAGTAAGTTGTCACGGTGCTAGTGACGGTAAGCCTATGCTCGATTTTTACGCGCTGTTTAACTCCTGTTAGATGGTAGATGGTCTATTCTACTTTCTACAAAGGAACTCGAGCCAACACGGGGGAAAATATTACAGAAATGACGTCATTATTAAGAAATGACGAATTAGTAACATAATGTAGATGCATTAAAAACATTATTTTTGAAATGCAGTGTATCAGTTCAAACGTTTTGTGTCAATGTTGCATCAACTTTATTTACTCTAATAAATTTAATTTTATTGTAGTACAATATGTACGAGTATTTTATTGTAGAAATATGAATACTCTTTAGCAAGAGGTTATAGATGTCCGACACCGTATTCAGAAACAACGATGTTGACAACGGATGACAATTGTTTAATCCACTTTTAGCAAAATAAATACGCATACAGCCACATTTCTACCAAAACCTACCAAGTTAAACAGTATTTAACTAAGCAATGTCAAAATGAACTTTATGAATAACAAATTTTTAAGCAATGCTTAAGGCTTAATCAAATGATTAGTTAAGCAATGCTTAGGAGGTTACTTAACTATTTTTTATGAATAAGGCAGTTAATCTTAATATAGGGGTGCGACGACTTCATCATCAGTTTGTGGGTTAGCCAGTAATTTAGGTTGTAATATTAGGTATTTAAATATTGTAATCAGTCGTAATACCTAATAGGTAGCGTTTTGGAAAGCTTTAACCGAATTGGTACCATGGATTTACTTTTAACCACTGCTGTTTTCATATTTGGGAGAAAGAGTAGAGACTTATCTTACCTTCAGGTTGCCAAACCATATATACATATATCATCAGGAGTTCCGTCTTCATATTTTATTGTAATACAAGTATTGCAAAAAATATAACACGTAGTAACCATAAAAATTTGTATATTAGGTAGGTATGTACCTACCTACGTTTGTTAAGCAAATAATGTAATTGAAATGCAAGACCTTGGTAACTAGTATAAAAACAAAAAGTGTTTGTATGTGTGCCTGGTAAACGTGCTGTGTATGTGTGCGTCTAACCCGCAGAAGCACTCATGCGCATCTTAATTTTGGACGGCGGCGTTCATTGGTTGGAATTTTTTGTTAGAAAATATTAGGGTGTTTCAAATTCAAATCCGGTTTTATATACAGACATGGCTTTTTACACAGCTGGAAAAGGTTATGTGTTTCTTACGCCTATTTATTGGTGTTTGGTTTCATGAGGATACTTCTAAAGAAAGGTACTATTTAACCTACCTAGGTGTATTATAGGCTAATAATGTAAGAATTACTCTAGTGGTAAAATTAGATTTTTGTTTGCATATAGACATGTTTCTTTTGCACCTGCTGTTTAAAGGTAAGAATAAGACGAAAGAACAATAGGTTACGCTTTCAAAACCATAAAGTCTTTAGAATTCAAATTAGGAACTTGTTTTTTTTTATTTTTGGTCTAATTTAGAAAATATTTAATCAGTTAAGAAGAAGATTATTAATTTGTGAAGATACCGAAATTTTACTAAACATTTAGGTAGGTCTAGAAAAGCTGTCTTTGTTTATCACACAAATGCATACCTTGTGGTGATACCTAGGTATTGTGTGAAACGCAACGATAAGGTAGATAATTTTTGCACGATTAAATACCTACCTTGTACAAAATATGCATAGAACCCTTATTATTTTACAAGAGGGTAACTTCACGTTTTCGAAAAGTTAGGCAGATTTGTTACTTTTATTTCAACATTTCGGGAATCAAACCTGACCCCCGTCGACTAGTATTGTAAGGCGTATACGTTAACCCTTCGACCGACGCGTCATTCTTGATCGCATCATACATTTAGGCCTTGTGAGTTTGAAATGCCACAATACTAACTTATTGTTAGCGGTGTCAAGGTTATATGCGAATTGTGTTTTATCTGCAAATACTATAAAACAATGTTGGTATTCATGTGCAGTTGTTTTGTTCTAGAAATAAACTAGCTATTGGCTACGACATGACATGCCTATACAAAATAGGTACCTACTCATTTATGTACCATTTAAAAGTAAAAAGTAAAGTACTTTTACACCCATGTCGCTGAAGGAGTAGGTAGATGCACAACCAAAACACCCGTGAATAGCCGACAAAATTAAGTCCAAAAATGTGGTATGTGGCAAGTATATTGCCAACTGGGCACATAGATATGTATATGTGCAATTTATTAGAAAATTCGAAGTACACATTTTTCTTTTCTTGTTGTTCGACCAGGGATCGAACCCTCTACGTTGTTTGGAGTTAACACTTGTACTTATCCACTGTATACTGTATACTTATATTTCTGTAATAAAATTTACGGATTCGGTTTGCTTAACCAAAAATGTGAAAATACATCCTTAGTTTTTAAACATACCTCATTTTTTAAACTTACATTTACATTCTCGAGCGAGTAAAAATGTGTACCTTAATTTTTTTAAATTAAAAACTTCGTTACCCGACATTCGTTAAAAGCCAGGTTGACTTTATGCTTGCCACCTATCACAAGGTTTGACTAAATATCTTTGGCTAGTCATGGTGCCCTTCTTTAACCCCTGCCTACATTATCTACTATACTACTAGGAGATACTAGCATGAAGATACTTTTTTAGTATTTATGTTTTCCATGTTTTGGAATAATTTGGCGGTGTTTATGTTATAAAATGTTAATGTCTAAAATTTGGTAAGTTTTTACGTACGTGTACGTTTAAGGTTACAGCTGCGATAATATTAAAAAGTAGCTGCGCCCCGCGGTTTCACCCGCGTAAGTCCCAATCCCGCGGGAACTCCGGGATAAAAAGTAGCCTATATGTTATTTTGGGTCTTCAGCTACCTACATACCAAATTTCATCGTAATCGGCTTTGTAGTTTTTGCGTAAAGGAGTAACAAACATCCATACATCCATACATACAAACTTTCGCATTTATAATATTAATAGGATATACTTGAGTTTTTATGCTGTCAGATAGCGAACATGATGATAAGTGGCAACTGCCTAAGGACACCAAAGATTTTAGTGGTAGGTCTCTATTTTACCGGCTTTTCTAGTCACCCGGCTATCCCACCCTCTAACACGGTACACGATAATAAGGGGGAAGCTAGGTAGGTCTACAATGATCGTGACATTTCACACTCGATACTCTCTACCTACATCGGAAGGGGTTTGGCGAGAAGATAAGTATGTTATGTTTGTAACTTCAACTTGAAATATTATTTAAAATATTTCGGAATAATAAAATTTTGTTTAAAATTCATTTGGAATATCTTATTATGTTAAAACGTTGAATATTTAATATATAAACATATATTCGTAACCTTGAAAGTTAAAATATACATTTAACCTTCATAAAATTTGTATTCTAATCTTGAGAGTATCATTTTAGACTGAGAGGGCACCGTAAATAATCCTATCTCATCGAGTGCTACTCGTATAGTATGAGATAGCTGTTGACAAAACCTAATTGATATTTTATACCATAACTAACTTATTATTTAAAAATTTGTGAATTTAGCCTCATTTAAATAATTGAAAATAGTTTCAAATGTGTATCTTTCGTTGTTTGACCGACAATTTAAGCGCAGTAAAACTGTGAAAAATCGGATTTATTTATACCGCATTAAATTACTATAAAAATAAATTATTAAGTGTAGATAACTCAAAAACGAAAAGTTTGACATTGATTAACTTTACTTGGGGCCGGGCCACCTCTTGATCATGACTTATCTATCTACTTTTTTAAAAAAAATTTTAGGATTAATTATTTGACAATTAATCGAGCCATACAAAAACATCTAGAAAAACGATAACCTCATCTTTCTTGGTCTCGGGTAAAGAATTTATGCAAAATTGTTTCACTTTAAATAAAAATATATTCTATTATATCTTAAAGAACTTATAAAATGAATATGTCAATGGAATCACAATCCTGCAAATATGGGTTAAGTTAAAAAGTGAAAAAAAAACAGCTTGATGAAGTTAGAATATTGACGCCCATATCCCTGAAGAGGTAGGCAGAGGCATAACTAGGTCACCCTCGACTAGGCGAAGATACTAAGTTTCAAAATGTGAGAGGAGGCAAGGCTATCGCCAGCACTGCGCATATCTGATCCCGGGCAACGTTATTTTTATTAGAAAATTCATATTTCCTATTTTTTGTCTGACCCAGGGATCGAACCTGGGACCTAAAAAAGACAAGTTTTTCTTAGGTTATCAAATTAGGTTTTAAAAAGATTAAAAACTTTTAAAAGCAATTGCTAATACTCAATGAGGTATTTTTTTCCATACTGCGCTCCCGGTCTATTTTGTAATAAAATTTTGAAACATCCATCCTTTGTCTTATGTTATTGTACCTACTCTACCATAATTTAAAAGAAATAAAACTATTTCAGCGAGTTGGTAACACATCCAAATAAATTTAACAATAAGAAGTAGGTATCTGGAGATCTAGATTGGATGTAATAAAAACATTGTCCGGGATAGGATATGTGCCCAGTTGGCAAAAGGCTTAGTGTTTTCGGCTAGTCGTGGGTGCCTCTGCCTATATGCCCGGGAATATAAGTGTGAAGGTGCTTTAAGTATTAAAAAACCTAATAGTTATTAATACTAGCCGACCCTGCGAACTTCGTATCGCTTGACATTAAGAGCTACTAACAGTTTGGTAAAGATTAAAGTGTTGTTTTTCTCATTTACCCTGCAATTTTCCGACTTTTCTTTTCTCGTGAGAACCTTCCCTTGCACAAAAATACAACAAAGAAAGATTTAGCAAAATTAGTCCATCCGTTCAGGCATGCGAAAAAGTGATTAATTTTTATATAGGTATGTACTCGTAGGTATATACCTAGATATAGATAGGAAACAGTACACAATACTATCTACATTTTATTAAAATCATTTAAAAAAAGAACAAAAAACCAATTCCAAATTTAAACATAGAGCTAAATTTTTGGTAGTCATGGTAGAGTCAACACGCACACATAGATTGTATGTTACTATCCCCACTGATATTCGGCATTTGAATAAAGTTAGATGATTGGTTGACGACTTCTAATGTTTTTGACTGGGCAGGGTCTCAATGATGAATTTTACATAACACAAACTGGTTTGTAGACACATACTTATTTCTTTTTTATGACATGTTGAATCATTTACTTTTTTGCTTAGTTTTTATATTTAGATTAGTGATTTGTCATCACATGAAGTTTTTAATGACTTGTTTTTTTTTGGACGAAACAGGTAAGTATAAAGCTTACAATGCAATACAATATACCTAATATTGATTAATTAAAATATTTTTTTTTAAAAATTTGTAAAATTGAGTAGGTATATCAGCGAAGCAACAATTAGGTAGGTAGGTATAAGCCTGTTGTGCTTAATAAGGTCGTAATATACCGACTTACTAGGTATTTTATCAACTAGTAGAAAGGCACACCGTACACTTAAGTCATTATTACCTAGGTATGGGTATCTATAAAGTCAACTGTTAACTAGGTACCTATAGAGAGTTTTGAAGTTAAGGGTAGTTTATTGGCAAATACTATCTAATTATTTCCAAATTAATCCCATCTAGAACACATACATTTAATAAACCCTTGACAATTTTAAGTTAGAATTTGTAACTTCACTTAGTTCAACGTAGGAGTATCATACATATTAATGAATTGCATTTTAATAATACCTACCTACTGACGCTTCAAGTGTAACTACAAACTAAGACGAATTACCATCAAAGTAATTAAAAAATCCCTCAAATAATAGTTTGGCACTATCCGTTAACGAGCTTGTATTCCAAATTCAAATTAAGCACCAGTCGCTCGTTTAATGAACTCAATGTTCCTCGTCTAAAAATAACCCTAAAATATAGCAATCAAACGAATATTCAAAAACAAGGAAGGGTTCTTTTGTTTCGATCAAGGAATTAAAAATACCCCCGAAACGCACACTAATATGACAAACAAAAACATCGAAACTCATTGAACGCACACAAACAAAAGGCCCCAATTCGAATTCCGAACGCGCACAACACAGTTTCCGCAATGGCGGCGCGGTCGACGACCCCTCGATTTGGAGGGCGCGGTGACGTCACGGCGCTGACCTGCCTCAACTCGACCTTGAACGCGAATTTTGGCTGCAAGGGATCGGTGCGTACGCCGTCGGTTATGTACCGGTCTTACCGGAAAATACACTTGAAAACTTTCGTAATTCGACTTTCAAATGTCACTGGCTGATGTGGATTTATTATAATTTGAAAATAGAACAGTATTAAGAAATTTTAAGTAGTTTCAATTTAACAAAACTTCTTCTCTAGCAAAGTTCTTATTTTATCAAAATGGATATTTTTATATATTTATTATTGACTATCTAACAAATTTTGTTAGACCACAGTTCGGGTGTAGGTATGTAGATTGCTGATTTGATTCCTGACGTAGGTCCTTAATATAGAAATATAGTATACCTAGTTGTTTTTTTTAATACTGTGTTATGCGTGGGCGGTGGATACAAAAACCAAGAAAGAAACTCTCATACAATTTCACTGGGATCCGTGGGCACTGGGAATTTGGGATGACAACTTTTTTAATTTGAATTTTAAATTTTGTAATCCAGAAATTTAAAATAAATGTCAGCCTCCATTCGCTACCTATATTAGAAAAAAACATGTTGATAAACTAGGTATGCCATTGTGGTAACGTGGATTAGGTATATTAAAATAATTAGTACGTGTCTCTACATTTTTTCGTTAAAATAACCGTTCTTAATTTTGAACGATTTATAGATTTTTTTTATGACATTGGAAGGCAAACAAGCAGACGGGTTTCCTGATAGTAAGAAATTCCCGCCGCCTAGAGACACCAAAGGTGGTAATGGTGCGTTGCCAACCAGAGGCTGGGATGTTAGACCTCGAGCAAAAGTAAGTTTACCGGCTACCTTACCCTCCGAACCGGAACACGTCATGACGTGATGGCGGTAGGAATAGGTAAGGCGGTGGTACCAATCCGGGTGAGTCGCTGCGAAACTCTACCACCTAGTCAGATGTCACGGTGTCAGTGACAGCAAGCCTGTGCTCGCCTTTTATGAGCTTCCTGGCACAGGAAGGCAGATGGTCTATTCTACAAAGGAGCCCGGACCAACACGGGGAAAGATTGAAGGCAATCTTAACCTGAATTTTAATCAATCAGTATGTTTTCTTTATCCTTTACAGAAGGTAACAAACGAGCAAGTGGGTCCTAATGGTAAGTGATCATAATTACCGAACATTCTACAACAAATCACCTCTGTGGTCTAGCAGTCCAGGTGTTGGACTTCATGGGGTCCCGAGTTCGATTCTCGGGTCGGGCAATAAAAAGAATTAGAAAATTTGATATTTCAATTTTCTAATAAAAATTGCCCGGGATTGGATATGTGCCCGGTTGGCGATAGGCTTGCCACCTATCACATTGTGGGACTTAGTATCTTCGGCTAGTCGTGGGTGCCCTGGTTGAGTCTCTTTGGGGATGTGGACGTGAAAATACTTTATTTTTTTTACAACAAAGAATCATTCAAGTTTCTGGAGTAAGTACGCTTTTTTGTAAAGTCTTTTTCCTTTAATTTAACCTATATCACCTATATACACAAAAGATGTGAATGCTTCGTACTTTTGTGCACGAAATCTTTGTGATAGTTAATCTCATGTGTATCAAAATAAAGAAAGCAGTAAAACTTACTCACACCATAATTATACCTAATACTCATACTTAATTTACCATAGATTTATATATTCTAAGTCTATATGTACTACAACAATGTTTTTAATTACAAGCTGAGCAGATTGACGTTTTCCAATCATAACTACGAGTATTGCCATTTTTTTTTAAGAACCATCTCTTGCTAATATCACAACAAAAAATGAATAAGCAAAATTGACCCATTCGTTCACGCGTGACGCGACGACCAAAGGAAAAAGGACATCCATTTTCCTATATATATATAGTGTGATTATCCGTCTTCGTAAAAAGGAAGAGGTTATATGTTTGACATTTATATTTTTTATGCCGATCGATTTCTTCGTAATTTCTGAAGCGGTTTAAAAAAAATTTTATTGTATAGTTTAAAGGGTGCACTTCGGAGGTGGTTCTATCTCCTGTACCAAGTCTGGACCTGATGACGTGATACCGGGGAAATCAATGAAAATGCTAATTTTTTGTGCACGTAAATGAGTAACTTATTGAAATCAAAGTCGGTTTTTGCAGTTTTACTGCAAGTCTCATGCATAATAATTCAGTACCAAAAATAACGCTTCAAACAATTTAAAATAATTGCAGCTGCCAAGGTCGCCGAATCCTTATGATGGTGGTCACGGTCGGTGGTTGCCATTGTTTGGTTGAACATGTTTTATGTACGTCATATACATGTTTGGTACTAACGTGAACTATCCTACATTCATTATCTTAACATTTACAACCACTTTCAACCAATCGCCTTATGGTCGAGGGGTTAGCGTAGGCTACCGACCATCTGTATGGCTCAGGTTCGTTTCCTGATGGAGAAAGACATTAATGTGGTAACATCTAGATGTTTGAATTTCTGGGATGAGTTTATAAACTTCATCAAGTATCTATTCAATTATATATTATATTATTGTTGAATAACATAACACAAGCAATTAATTTGTTCACTTAGGGATTAGATTCAATTTCGATATTTTGTGAAATTGTGTTTCGCCTCTGTGCTCTAAGGTTCCGGTGATGGCCCTAATTAAATGAGGTCTTGGGTTCGATACTATGGATTGGCAACTCAAAATGTTTTATTTTTAAGTTTTATTGTAAAAAAATTAGGCAGACAACGGCCTGGGATCGGGTAAGTGCCTGGTTAGGGAATCTATCTATCGCATTTTGGGGATCACTACCTACCTATCATCTTCTGTTAAACTTAATCACCTAGTATCTTCGCCTAAACGGGCGCTATGGCTATAAGTTTGTAGCGGTCCGGCGTCGGATTTGACTTGTTGAGGTCCTGAGGGTGAGAAGTTGGATCACCGGGTCGGGGAACCAATCCGAGACAATATAATATAATAATGTTTATGGTAGGATATACATTTCTTACGATATGAAAATCCGTTTAACATAAAATATTTATATTATACGTTTAACATACCTAACTGCCTTTAATATAAAAAAGAATATAACAAAAACCTAACAGTTTTTGGTAGACTAACAGTTTCACGCAGCTTCGCCTGCGTATTTTGGCTTCTACTGCACCGGTTTTGATGAAACAAAGCATATTTCGCTCAGGGATAATGTAGCATTCTAAAGGTGAAAGAATTTTTGAAATCGGTTAAGTAGTTTCGGAGAATATTGATTTCAAACAAACAAATAAAAATCAAATCTTTCCTCTTTATAATATTAGTATCGAGTATAGATTTAGACAGCTTTGTAGTGACGTCATTAAGCGTCAACTCTTAACTGAACGCGAGAACTTGTTTCTTAGATACCCAGAGAATTCACTTTGTCTTCAATAAATTTTCACTCCCAAATCTCAAAGTACAAATAGATACACGCTATTGTAGAAGATATTTAAAAGGGATAAGGCTGCAATTCGAGTGTTAGAATTTGGTATCCCCGAACAATATCCCCACTCTACTTATATGTGATATGCCGAACGATGTCTCATCAAAATGTAGGGTCATTCACCTCTACCGTCTGAATCATGTCTGTTATTTGTTACTGTCCTTTACTTTTGTCACATTGAATATCGTTAAGCTATTGATTAACTGTCTGTTTGTCTAAAAAAATCATACGAATTTCGTGAGGTCTGGCACTCGATACTGCCTGCCACGTAAGGGATTTGGCATGAAGATATGTAAGTATGTATGCAAATTTCCTGATTGGAATTTTGATATTTGAAAATGTCCTCATCAGCTCTCATGCCATTGAGTTTTTTCGAGAAAATTCAGGTTTTTGTAAACTAGCCAAGCGGCTAAATATTTCATACCCAAACGATTAGATAAAATGATACGTATCAACTAGTGAGATACAGAAAGTTCGACGGCTATATTCTGTCTTAAAGTTAAATGGGGAATTTTCAGTTACTGTTTCCGTCACTTTTGCAATGTTTACTTCAGTTGCAGACGTTGATGGCTCACAAAGCTAGGCAGATCTTTCGTCACATCTCCAACGCTTTTGAATACTTTGTACTACTCATAAGCACAAGTTTTTGGTAAAGTTGATTAACCATAAGCCTTCTGTAACAATTTTATAGACTCCTTATACGAAGTTCCAATGGTATTGCGAAATTTAAGACAAAATCTTTGTTCGATGTTTTCGTCCAAAAAGAAATTCGCAATACACACTAAGCATGACAACTAAAAACAGCACAGTATTTAATATAAATAACAGATGCAACTTAAACTCTGCGCCAAAACGGTAAACGGCCAATCTAACACTAAAAAAATGTACTGATTTACTATTTACTGGTTAGGAGTACCTACCTTAAAAGACTTATTCGATTGACGATTGCACATATGCTAATCGACGAATGCGAAAGTTTTTCTAAAGAAAGAAAGAAGAAAGAAAATTATTTATTTGCGGAATATGTGTGTGTGTGTAAATGAAATGTTTCAAAAATATTTAAGTATATCAACATATTCTATCACATTTTGGTGTGCAAATATTTTAATATTGTTAAAAAAATATTATTTAATTACATATGCTGTAAATTTTAAGCCAATTATTTATATTTATAACTAGTTTAATTATTTGAAAAATGAAATTTTATTTGCCGAAAATGTGTGTAAAAAACTATAACAAAAGACACTTGTTAATACCAACATATTCTACCACATTATGGTGTGCTACAAAATATCATATTATGTTTCAAATAGTTGAACAAAATTTTAAAATATAATTAGGTTTAACCCTAACTACCATAAGCTACCACTATGCATTAAGATTGACTGATTTAAATCGGTTAGCAGACAGATGTAAACGAAGTCGTGTACACAGCGAGCTAATAATAAAAGTTAGGAATTATTAATAATAATCTCTATATTGTAAAGCCTTGAATAGTATGATTAATGGTCAATGAACTCACTAATTATGGTTGTAACAAACATTGATAAAGTTAAATTGCAAACCGCTAATTATTTTGACTGCCATCGACGCTTGCGCAGGTCAGTGCCGTGGGCGATAACAGGAGGGTAACCATTTGCTGTTGAATGTAACATTTATTTATTTGAGTTTTAAATTATTTTGTAACAAAGTTTTAAAAGATTGCCGCGACATATAGATAACATAGGTGTAATATAGGTTGTAATCGCCTTTGTGGTCTAGCGCTCCAGCGTCGAAATTGACTTCTTGAGGTCCCGGGTTCGGGCAACAATCCCCGGTTCGGGCAACAAAAAATAAAGGAAATGTATATTTTCAATTTTCTAATAAAAATAACATTGCCCGGGATTGGATATGTGCAAGGTCGGCGATAGGCTTGCCACCTATCACATTGTCCCAACCTATCACACCTACCTATCACTTTGTTGAAGTCCCAACTTAGTATCGTTTGATAGTCGTCGGTGCCCTGGTTGTGCCTCTGCATACAGTTTCGGTGATATGGGCGTAAAGATACTTTTTGGTGTTACAGGTGGGCTGTTGTCTTGTCACAAGGATGCTATCTCAGTTATGCAAGTCTACAGCTACCCTACCTTTTGGATCGAAATATGAGACTATCATTATTATGAAAGAAAAGTTAAGATAGTGGATGCGAACATGGACAAGTTTGCTGCACGCTACCATCAGCGGTTTTGTTGACCTATTTAACCTATGCTCGTCTCTTTTCAGTCGCTAGGTAGTTTTTGTAAAACATTAAAATATAGCGAATCTTTGAAAAACAAAATTCTATGTCATCTAAAAGAGCAAAAAAATCACTTTAAATCATAAATCACCTGTTAGCTCTGTATAAAATGAGACCAATCAAAATAAGCTTCATTAAAATTGGTACTTCCAGTACAAATTTCCTGGGTAAGATGCAAAAAACGATCAATTGAAAACATCCTCCTTTTTAGATGTTGGTAAATACAAAACAAATCTAGTTGATGCTAGGATAAATGTGTTATTTAAATTGTAAGCCACTAATTAAACGCTATGGGTGTTTCGTCTGCCATTGAGCAGGTCAGTGCCATATTCGATAAGCGCAGGCTACTACACGTTCTCGATATTCGATAGTTATGTTCCTCGAAAGTAATAAATAATAAGTAGTATGCCTTTAACACAAAAATCATTAATCATGGTATCTATGATCTTCAGCTTGATTACTCCTTTCAATATTATTACTCCACATATTAATATTTTTAGAAAATATTAAATAATTTGGCATAAAACACAACATAAAGTCAGAAAGATGCTGTTGTTGTATCCTTTTATTATGTTTTTATTATTTATATAATATGAAAATAGCGTTTTATATGTAGGTGATCTTACGGTCAATGTTAATAATGTATCTCAATCTAATAGATTTCAAGCAATCTAGATAGCTACGTATCCGCCGACATATCTCATACCTAATTGCCATATTTATCCTGTCCACAGACATGTTATTGGCAAGCGATAACTTAAAAATGGATCAAAATATCAATCTTGGACCGCAAGTTTTGGATTAGGATTGATTATTAATATTGACCGTTAGTCAAGATTATTGTCAGACAAGTCGTAGCTTCGTAAAATAATATCTAGTCGTCAGTAAAATCCTATTCAAATTGTAGTCCAATGTTTGGCTTATAATAATAAATTTTTCAAGACAAGTTACACAAATTGCATCTAACAGCAAAGTAAGCATATTATATAATTGTGGTGTTTGCGTTAGTCTACGATTCTAATACATAAAAATACTGAAATAGACACCAGAATATATTTAATAAGCACCTAGACTAGGAAATGTGTACATCTAAATGTTCAGCACACAAAATTGTAGTAAATCTAAACCTTGAAAAGCGTGAAATAATTTTTTTATTTCGTATGCGTTATGAACCTTAGTAGGCCTCCAATGTTAAGGTATTTGCGGTCATTAGAATTTAGGTCATCTAACAATAATATTTATTTTTACATTTACACTTTATTCTTGATAACCCCGTGATTTTATTAATGCAAAAGTTATAATAATATTATAATATAGACGGACAAATAAGCAGCGATATATCAACGGAGCGAATGCAAAATAGACGCGGTATCTGTATACTGACTACTATTTTTATATCTTCAAGTCCATATCAGCGAAGAGGTAGGCAGATAAAAAACTAGTGCTCCTACTATTAGCCGAAAACCCGAAGGATTACTGTATAACTTATAATAGCCGAATATGTCGATAATCGTTAGATATTTGTATAATATTTGCTATCCCTTCATAACATTTTCATATAAGATGCAGCCATGAAGATTCCTTATGCTTCGCACGTCTAAAAACCTGCCAGTAGAAAACTCTTGAATCTCGATTTCATGCATTCGGATAAGATATATATATATATATAATACTAGCTACCCGTTCCGGCTTCGCTCGGATGGTAATTTTTTTTACCATAAATTGATATATAAGCTATCCTATCCCTCAACTTGGATCAAACTGCACATCGTGTGCGAATTTTATTATAATCGGTTAAGTGGTTTAGGAGTCCATTGAGGACAAACATTGTGACACGAGATTATAATACTTAGACCTACTAATATTACTTAAACATTATGTTTTTCTTTAATATATTTTTCATGGGTCGAAAGTACCCAAATTTAGATTTTTCGAACTTTTAAAAATTCATATCTTTAAAAATATTAAGTTTATCGTGAAAAGTCACTGGGTATTTTTTATTGATATTTCAATAAAGAATATAAAAAAATGTCCGGTTGAAAAATAACAATTCATTGCAATTGTTCAATCAATTTCGGTTTAAACAATATGGCACCGGGTCGCGCTATGGCAACATGCATTTATATCATTAAGAGGGCAATTTGAAGAGGATCGCATAAAAAAATTGAGATGGAATAGTTTTCGGTACTCATGCGCCGATTCCTCCTAGTCTATTCCTGTGCCAAGCAGCTCGTAAGAAGCGAGCACAGGCTTACCGTCACTAACAACGTGACATCTGACTAGGTGGCGGTAGAGTTTCGCAGCGACTTACCCGGATTGGTACCACCGCCTTACCTATTCCTGCAGCCATAACGTCATGACGTGTTCCAATTCGGAGCGTAAAGTAGCCGGTAAACTTACTATTGCGCGAGGCCTAACATTCCGGCCTCTGGTTGACAACGCACCATTACCATTTTTGGTGGTCCCATCAGGAAACCCGTCTGCTTGTTTGCCTTCCAATATCATAAAAAAACATCATAATTTTAATTATTACATTGTAACTTTTTTATGTGACATTTGTTCAAATTTAATTACAAATTAATTACTTTGAATACTTTGCAGATATAAATATTTATTATGATTGAATTATATTGAACTACTATCATATACATACGTACCTATACCTATATGAGGTACGAATTACGAAATGTATTCAAGAAATAGAGAGAAATATAAACATCTATGATTAAAAGAGGTATTCCGTGAAGCGCACCCAAACGAAGCACACCCAGACGAAGCACACCTAAAGTATTCCACTTAGCACACCCGTAGGTGGGCTTCAAACTTTTGGGCACAAAGCACACCTACGAATAATATCAATAGTATAGTGCGTAGACTAAGAAATAAAAATGTCGATAGGTGGAAATATTTATTATTTATTAAAAAAAATACTCAAAGATCTAACACCTTTCAGTTTCGTTACAATATTGTGGTACAATGTTTGTTATTTTTTAAAATGACAATTAAAGTAAAAAATAAAACTAATATTTAAATAGAGTCTCATTACTCTGAAATAAATACAATTTTCAATAAGAACAGAACCATAAATCTGGCAAAACTTTAAAATTGCTTCTAAAATTGCTTTCTTATTTTCTTCCTTACAAAAAAATTGCAATATTTCTGACAAAATCAGAGTATAAGTGGGTTATTCAAATCATCAAAAATATGCTGAAATAAAAAATAATATTATCGAAAATACAATAAAAGATTATAAAAATTTTTTTGCAATTATGAAACAATCTGTGATTTTTTATGTTTAAGTATAGTATTTTTATTATTTAGGTAGTAGAGTTTTACAGTGACTCGTCCAGATTGGTACCACCGCCTTACCTATTCCTGCCGCCATGACGTTCAACGCTTGACGTTGACGTATTCCGGTTCCGAGGGCAAGGCATCCGGCAAACTTACTTTTGCTCGAGGCCTTACATCCGCCTCAGGTAGGCAACGCACCACTACCACCTTTGATGACTCTAGGCAGCGTGAATTTCTTACCATCAGGAAATCCGTCTGTTTGTTTGCCTTTCATTATCATAAAAACTGTGAGAAAACTTCAACATATTCAAATAACAAACTAACTAACTAATAACTTCAACAATTTTTACAATGTTTTTAATATCTGTCCAAGTTTTTATTGCCTAGTTATGAAACATTTATTTCATTTATAAAGGGCACAAAAAAGGCTAATAAGAGAAAAAAATGTTAAAAATGTTTTTTTTTTAAATACGATTATAAAACAATATGTGATTTTTATAACGAAACTGAAAGGTGTTAGATCTTTGAGTTATTTTTTTAAATAATAAATATTTCCATCTATCGACATTTTTATTTCTTAGTCTACGCACTATACTATTGATATTATTCGTAGGTATGCTTTGTGCCCAAAAGTTTGAAGCCCACCTATGGGTGTGCTAAGTGGAATACTTTAGGTGTGCTTCGTCTGGGTGTGCTTCGTTTGGGTGCGCTTCACGGAATACCTCCTGTCCCTGTCGATAATCGAACTTATGCCCTAGTAATCAACCCGCTCGCTATTCCTTAGACCACAGTGATATCAAAAGAAAGTTTTTTTTTTCATAATAATAATATTATTATCATGAAAAAAACAAGTATGCAGAAAACAAGTTACACAAGTTGAATCTAATCTCAAAGTAAAAAAATATATGCTTGTGTTATGGGTGTTAGTTAACGATACTAATACATAGAGATACTTAAATAAATACCAGAATAAATTTAATCAACACCCAGACCCGGAAATACAGACATCTAAAAGTTCATCACACAAATGCCTGCCCCCGTCGGAAATCAAACACGATCTTATCGGTTGGTTGTTGTAGTAAGGCGTGTACGCTAGCCACTCGACCAACGAGGATTTCAGTTGGTGAAGCATTTCAAAGATCTATCTGAATGTTACTTTGAAATAACGGCTGCACATCCGATCCCGGTGCTGGCACACGCGTCTGGTTATACACGTCCGACAACAGCGGTCAATGCAAGGCCCTTATCTTGGCGACGAAGAATTCTTTTCCGCCCGGCTCCAAA
>NJDD01004607.1:67293-95533 GCA_002245505.1 Calephelis nemesis | reverse complement strand
AATAAAATAATCAACAAAAGACGTAAGTATCTTTAATTTAATTTAATTTATCCATCCTATTAATGAACAAAAACTGAGTTACTTCAAGTTTCAACTTGGTACTATAGTCTTTTTTACAATGTGGCTGTACCACACTATAATATCAACTTAATTTTAATCCCACGTTAATCCACGTTTGTTAATAAGACAATATGAGCTTATTAAGGCCCCATACTTAGTCAGCCAGAAGAGCCAATCGCCGCACTCCCCCGTTCCATGATTACTATGAAATATTGCGCTCTAAAGTAAACGTCTTAAGCGACAAATCACTATTTTTGACACTGTAAAAGTAATTTGAAAAAAAGTATAAAAACTGAAACACTTATCTTCTAGGTATAATACTTATCTATGTTTATGTTAAATCTGGTGTCGATATTTTCATAATTGAAGTAGATAGTTGGGTTTTGCTTTCAAAAAAGGGTTAACTTTTTGATTTTTTTCTATCGAGCAAAGTGAAATGAATCGTGTTTTGGAAACACTAGTCTAATAAAGCATATTCATGTTAATCTTGTGTATTTTCGTCACCAATATCCATGATTGCTTTGTATGAAAAAAACATTATACTGCTGACGTATTTTACCATACATGGACCCTTAAACGTCCTGTTTTCCTGGTTGTCGTTATCTTATAATAGACTTGTAAAGAAAGGATGAAAAAAAGGAATATTGCCGTAACTACATGCTTAAAAGTTTGTAAGATTTTTGTGGGTATAAATAAATTACTCTTTTTTATGTGAGAGTTTCACAAGCACTGGGCTTTCTTGATTTCTTGATAGTAAGAGATAAAAGACGGGTCTGGGTCCTCTGAGTATCACAAACTATCTTCTTCACTGCCATCCAGCTCGTGAGAAGCGAGCAGAGGTAAAATAGATCATCACCAAAACGACCACTGGTAGAGGTGCTGTTCAGCTAATTGCCTGGGTTTTGATCCACCATCTTACCTATTCCTACCACCATAATGACTCTGACATGTTCCGGTCTGGAGGGTAGGATAACCGGTACTTGCACAATAGGCCTAGCATTCTTGGTACAGAATAACGACGCACCTATAACATCTGTGCTGTCTATAGGCCACGATTGTCTCTAACTATCCAGAGACCCATGCGCTTCGCTGACCTCTGATATAAAATACCTACTAACCCTTGGTAACCACTTGTCAACTGGTGGATGCCACCGCTTGAGCTAGCTTTTTCTAAGGCTCTGATAAGACAGACTATAGAATATGAAGACATGGTTGTTTTGAATAATTTCCGTCCGATTTACCAATTGCGGCCAATATCTAATGTTGAAGCTTAATTAATGGCAGATGCTGAAGCCCATGCCAAAATAAAAAAAATGTCAAAGTTTTTTTTTATTGGCATAGTCACAGGATGCAAGTAGTTCGGTATAAAAGTCAAATAGTGACACGTTTCGCTATCGAGCACAAGGTCGGCGGTATGCAGGCAAACTGTTTTAGATTAAATGCAATTCTAACCTTGATACTGTATCAACTTAAAATGAGATTTTATACTATTCACTAGTCCACGCTATCGACTTTCCCCGCGCATACCATTTATAAATAAGTTTCTCTACTACTATTATATTTTGGTTAAATATAGCATTGACGAATTTATAATATACTAGCTGCGCCCCGCGGTTTCACCCGCGTAAGTCCCAATCCCGCGGGAACTCCGGGATAAAAAGTAGCCTATATGTTATTCTGGGTCTTTAGCTACCTACATACCAAATTTCATCGTAATCGGCTTTGTAGTTTTTGCGTGAAAGAGTAACAAACATCCATACATCCATACATAAAAACTTTCGCATTTATAATAATAACAGGATTGGAAATGTTATAGTTCAAGATAAATGTATACATATAATAAATCTGTAGAAGGGTCAATTCTGTACATTGAAAATATTGAAAAAATAAATAGCAGAGGAATGTTACTGGATCGATATCAAAACCCAAATATGTGAATAAAGAAATTTTTGTCTGCCTGTCTGTCTGTCTGTCTGTCCGTATGTTTAGGCATCACGTGAAAACTAACGGTTCGATTTCGACGATACTTGGTATAATTATACCTTAGTATCCTGGGCATAAAATGGGATACTTTTTATCCTGGAAAAATACGTAGGTAGAAATAAAACGTAATTTTTCAGTTTTATCACGCGAAGATCGGCATCCGCGCGAACGGAGTCGCGGGCGGAAGCTAGTAAAATATATTTTCATATGTAAAATATTAGAATTAAATATTAGAAGTAAATTATATTAGATTTTAATATTTATGTAACAATAAAGTTTCATGATACAATATGCCTCCACACAATGCCCAATCAGATTTGGTCTAACAATTATTTAGTTATATTTTGAGTATTATAAACAGACAAACAAAAGGGCCAATAAACAGGCAAACCATTTGACCAATTCGTTAGTCGACGCTTGCGTGCACGCTTTACTCTATCAACGAACTGCTAGGCTTGGAGTTCTATCCCTGACGGTAGCAGGCACTTGTGATGAACATTTAGATGTCTGCATTTTGGGGGATGATTAAATTTGTTAAGGAATTAATTATGGTATAATATATTATGAACTATCCCATTATGGGACTTAGTATCTTCGGCTAGTCGTGGGTGCCCTGGTTGTGCCTCTGCCTACCTCTTCGGGGATATGGGCGTGAAGATAATATATTAAAGTATGTCTGTGTATCGCCTCTGTGGTCTAGCGGTCCGGCGTCGGACTTGACTTTTTGAGGTTCCTGGTTCGATTCCTGGGTAGGGCAACAAAAGAAGTTGGATCGGATATGTTCCCGGTTGGCCGCCTATTAATTACATTGTAGGACTTAGGGTCTTCGGCTAGTCGTGGGTGCCTAGATTTAACCTCTGCTGCCTGCTCGGAGATAAATGGAGATTCTTTTTCATGTTTTTGAGATTCTGAAAAAGTGCCTGGTCTGGTGGGTGCGATGGTTGTACCTCTGTCTTACTCTTCTTGAATATGGGCGTTAAGATACTTACTTTACTCTACAAAATAGCAATAATAATGTCGACTTCAAAAGTTAATACGACCGTTTAAATAATTCATATCAATTCATCCATCGCCGCTCGTCTCATTCAAATCAAACCTCCCCCTCTCAGTATTGGGGACAAGGACACCTCTGTAAAGATATCAGCATCTTAATAACGTCTATAGAAAATGAAATAATATTATCATGTATTTTATTAACGTATTAAATGTAAAATAAATGTTATTGATATCTATTGGGAGATCTTTTTAAAATATTCATGCATATGATATTTCAACAGTGTATACGCGTAACGCAACTGGCCTTTCGCGGGGTTTGGATTCGATCCCGAGGGGGGCAAGCATTTGTTTAATGAACGTCGAGGTTTCTGGGCCTGTATGAATTTTATTTTATTGTATATTTTAGTATTTCTGTATTTTTGTATAGTTGCCTAGGATGCATGTCATAATTCGCTTACTTTGGGGTTGATTTCATATAATTCAGATATTGATGGATTTTCACTAACTATCCCACGAACTTCGTTCCCCCCGTTCAGGTTGTATGGGAAAAATAAAAATGTTGTTTGTTCTAGTTTCCTCTCAGTTTTTTCTTTTATTTTCTTTTACACCTTCCCTGGACTTGAACAAATAATTCAAAATGAAAAGTAGCCAAATTGGTCCAGCCGTTCTCGAGTTTTAGCAAGACTGACGAACACAAATATAATTACCATTTATTGAATATGCTCAACTAGATAAAAAACAATCACAAAACAAGAAAACGAATGACGTAAATTTGATACTAAAAATATACGAAAGCTAAAAACCCGTGTACAAAGAAAAAAGGATAAAATGCTAGTAGGTTGGGAATTTTCAGGATAATTACGGATAGTGCAATTTTACGGTGAAGTGCAGGCCGTTGTTACCGAAAAAGTGACGGAAACGGAACCGAGCTGGCCGGAATGTTCTCCACTTTAAAGTGAAATTTCACCAACCGGCTCCAAATTGGAGATGCTTATATCTTTACGTATGTAGTGGTGTACAGGCTTTTCTTTCAACTGTTATATCACAGTTTTAAATTAAGATTTTTAAAGTGGTCAGAGAAGTAAATAAGTCTATAATATAAAAAACGATATGCTAAATGTGTTTGTAAGCGCATAACTTCCGAGCGACTAAACCGGTTTGGATAATTCTTTCTTTGTTGAGTTAGTTATTGTTAGAAGAAGGTTTTAATTAAGAGAAAAACTCGGAAAATAAAAGGGAAAACGCCAAAAACAATACTTTTCACCATACATAAGAGTGGAATGAAGTTTACCGGGATAGCTAGTACATAATAAATAATTATAGTCCTTGTATTGGTCCTTTGTCTCGACCAAATAATGTCTGGTTTCGATTCCTAAGTCGGGCAAAACTGAATGTGATAATTTCCATTTTCAATAAAAAAACAACGATACTAGAATTGCATGAGTTTGTGTTGGTGTTAGGTTTGCCGTATATCACAATGTACTAGACAATATCTTCATGGGTGGTCTTGTGGTACCTATGTCTACCTCTATGCGAATTTGACGTGATACTGTATAATAAAATAAAAAATGTAGTCTTTAATTATACACTATGAATTAAAAAAAAATCAAAATAATATTTACAAAATGTCTAATATCTTAAATAATTATTTCTTGGCAAAATCTTTCTCTAACATTCAGGTAAGAGGAAAGACCTAAATAGTTTTGTATTTTCATAACCCTCTAAGTTAGGAAGGTTATGAAAAATCGAATTTGGACTTTAAAGAACAAAGAACACTAAGTATAATAGGCCTACGCGACTACTGGGACAAGTTATGGCGGCAAGACCGCCATAACGTCAGCGCTTGTCGTTGACGTCATCAGGTTCGGAGGATAAGGTAACCGGTAAATATACTTTTGCTCGAGGCTTAAAATCCGGGCTTTAGATTAGCAACGCACCATCACCACCTTTGGTGTCTCTAGGTGGCGTGAATTTCTTACCATCAGGAAATCCGTCTACTTGTTTGAATTCCGATACCATAAAAACAAGTACAGTGTTAAAACAAAATAACATAACTGTTATTTAACCAACAAAAATTGAAGACACATTGTAAACGTCGAAATAATTTAATTTCCTTCATTAGGTCAGTACTCGCCGTTATAAGTTTCTTACACTAAAGGCTTAGTAATCCCACCATAGGGTGACAACACAAACACTACTTTTGATGTTTCTGGGCTATGTATTTGTACCACGATGATTTATGTAATAGAAAACAATTAACAAACAGACAGACATACAATTTAGTATTTGTAATGTCAGAGAAACATTGATTATTAACCCACAAACATTCTGAATACAAAACAAAGGTGCGCCATATTCACTAAAACGTACACGCTAAAATACCAATCATTAAAGCCAGTAAAATTTCCCACAAGTTTTTGTTAGTGACGTGAATGACGTAAAATTAAAAATAGGTTCGGATAAAAATCGTCGACGTCGCGTTGTCGTGCCGCCGCCGTCACGTCACCGGACAATGTCTGTCGATCGCTCGTAATGACTAGTTAGCCGAAATGGATCGGCACAGGAACCTGAATGGAGACTCCTTTAAACGACGTTATAGCCTTGATTAGTTAATATACATTAATTGTCTCCTTTACTAAAAATTAGTTGTTAGAGATGGATTCGAACCGATAGGAACACTTTTTTTTATGATATTGAAAGGCAAACAAGCAGACGGTTTTCCTGATGGTAAGAAATTCACGCCGCCTAGAGACACCAAAGGTGGTAATGGTGCGTTGCCAACCTGGGGCCGGGATGTTAGGCCTCAAGCAAAAGTAAGTTTATCGTCTACCTTACCCTCCGAACCGGAACTCGTCATGACGTCACGACGATCGATAGGTAAGGTGGTGGTACCAATCCGGGCGAGTCGCTGCTAAACTCTACCACCTAGTCAGAATTCACAGTGTTAGTGACGGTGAGCCTTTGCTCGCTTTTTACGAGCTGCCTGGCAAGGAAGGCAGATGGTCTATTCTACAAAGGAGCCCGGACCAACACGGGGAAAACCTCTTGTACCTTAACTTAAACATTCCAATCAAGATGTGATAGTGTTTTATATTGCGATTGTTGTTGCACAATAAATTGTGATGAGTTGTTAAATTTTATACTAAATTGTATACAACAACAAGAAAATATTTTGTAATCGACTAAAATTCGACGCATAGAAAAATAAACTAAATAATACTAACAAAACAACTGCAAAGAAACCGTAATAAAGTGTGGTAGCATGAGTCGATGATCTGATTTTCAGTATTGTGAGATTAGTTTGCCTATTTTAATTTAAGCATTTTTGCTATACTAAATTAAAAAAAATCATAAAACGTATTTTCAAACTTTCGAAAATATGGTTAAACAAAGTAGACAGTATTTTAGTTGTTGTCAGTGATTACAAGTCAGATGTTAGAGATAATAGGTTCAATGTTAGTGGTAATTATGCTAAACTTTCAGATTTTATAATTTTTAAATTTGTTTTTGTTTACCGGCTCTATTTACCGGCACAGGTATAAAATATACGTATAAACCTTTCTCTTTAAACACTTTATCTAGAAAAAAAACAGTAGCAGTCGTGGGACTGCCGATAGAAGTGAAAACGGAACTATTAAGTTGAGAGTAATTAAAACTACATGCAAAAATTATATGAAATTTTTTATGTTTTATTTATTAGTTACATATGATGGGTTAAACAAATCATGAACAAAATATAAATACAAAGTGGTTGAAAAAATAATATACAATTATCTTGTCAGTCAGAAATAGTCGATGTATTAGTGTATACGTGTACACAGGCTACTGCGCGTGCGCTAGTCTGGCTCTCCATAGCTATAGATATACAATTATCATTAGCATGTCGGTGACGCGAACCGAGGATTTTACCCTCTACCAAAACGCTTAATGCGCCTAAAGAAGTTTTCACTTCAAAAACCCCGCATCAAAGTCCGTTGCGTTGTTTTAAAGATTTAAGCTTACAAAGGGTCAGAGGAAGCGACTTTGTTTTATACTTGTAGTGATAAGAGACTGGTAAGAGGAGCGATTGATCCCAAGCATTTTTGTCAGCTATGTATTCTAAAATCTAATAACGACCTTTTGTGTACACTTAAAACAAACTGCTTCGTAATTGCATGTAGTGGTAATTCTTTAATATTATAAACAAATACGCTCTCATACATCTAAAAATAATTAACACCGGTAAAATTCTACAAGTTATTCGACTCCATGTATTTAATGTCCCTTATTCTTTTTAGTAAATCGCATTCAGGCTGAAAAGCGAGGGTATTTCGTGGAAAACAAAACAGAGCCCGGCTAATATCGAGCACGGGGAAAAAACCGAACGAAAACGGATTTACAGACCGAAAGGCAAATAAATATGTCGTCCACTTCACTAGTGATTTATACAAGGCGGATGTTTATTTTAGAGTTTATATTATACGTATACGTGTGTGCACCTTGATGCATGTGTGTGTTATAGATTTTTCGTTGATAAGTTTAGACGTTTTCCACAGACTTCAAAGATGTTACCGGGGCGGTGCTAACTTAAAGATGGCATCTTTAGAGTAAGTTAGGTTATGGGTTATCCTAATTCCTATCCTTTAAATCAAAACAACATTGCGTGCTCAGACGCAACGCTCTAGAAACATCTATAGTGTATATAGGCAAGGGATGTCTTTTACCATCAGAAAGCCACCTTGTCACCTAGCTTATAACACAAAACACAAGTAGTTGTATAAAATATGCTTACAAAGAATTAAATTCCAATAGGTTTGAAAATATCTAGTAAAGTACAAAACACGGTGGTAGTGTGTCGCTTCAGGTGCGGCAAGTGTTATCCATTTAGTTTCGGTTCGGTTCCGGGTAATCTCACCAGATTTCGCTGACAGCCGCAGACGCCGGCTGCATATCCGACTAGTACCGTCCGCAAAATAATATTTTTAATTAATCAAAGAAAAAAATCAATTCTTGCTACGTTCATATCTGGTTCCTATCCCAACGATTGCGTACTTATACCGAACAATAAAAAACTGTGTTCCAAAGGCTTATAATTATGTTCCTATAAGATACCGCTCAAGCACACGGCTTGCATGATAATGTAAGACGACCGACGTTTACAAATTTTATTAATGAAAGCTATTTTATAGTTACACTAGCGGCCCGCCCCGGCTTCGCACGAGTATAAAATATACATATAAACCTTCCTCTTTAAACACTTTATTATAAAAACCGCATCAAAATCCGTTGCGCACTTTAAAAGATTTGAGCATACAAAGGGACAGAGAACACGACTTTGTTTTATACTATGTAGTGACGTGGAAGACTAGCAGCTAGTCTACCTTCCGCCACCAAATACAACAGTGATGTTGCAGCAGGAACAAGCGAGGCTGTGCCAATCTCGGCGACTTGGTGCACAGCACTCCTACCTATATGTTTGTTCTATATGTTTTTGCCTGACTCCACAAGTGGAATGATGTAGTGACCAAAAATACCAAATGTGGACCCCTGTGAGGACATGAATGGATACCACCAAGTGCTGGTTGTTGTCTGTTAAATCTACGACCGTTTACTTTCTCTTTTTATTCATTTTTTTTTTATTTAACGTATTTTATTTTTTGTGCAATTCAGTCGTATAAGTCCTGTCCCTTAATTGCCTGACGTTTTTTAACATTTTTAAACTCTCCTCATCCTATAATTACCTCTTCTTAGTTCACAAGGATAAGTTTTTTGGGAATTATTGAAAATTGTTTTTCTATTTCTATGTCTTTTTTAATTGTAAATGGTCTAAATAAAGTGATAAATACACCTTTTCCATCCGCCTTCAAAAAAGGAGGTTCTCAATTCGACCATGTTTTTTTTTGAATGTTTTTGACGTGATTTCTCGGGAATTGACCAACCGGTTTTGATGGTTCTTTTTTAAAAAGGTCATGATCAAATCGCGACATAGTTGGTCCGGGCTCCTTTGTAGAATAGACCATCTGCCTTTCTTGCTAGGCAGCTCGTAAAAGGCGAGCATAGGCTCACCGTCACTAACACCGTGAATTCTGACTAGGTGGTAGAGTTTAGCAGCGACTCGCCCGGATTGGTACCACCGCCTTACCTATTCCTGCCGCCATAACGGCATGACGTGTTCCAGTTCGGAGGGTAAGGTAGCCGGTAAACTTACTTTTGCTCGAGGCCTAACATCCCGGCCCCAGGTTGGCAACGCACCATTACCACCTTTTGTGTCTCTAGACGGCGTGAATTTCTTACCATCAGGAAATCCGTCTGCTTGTTTGCCTTCCTATATCATAAAAAAAAAGTTCCCAATGGAATACTAAGCTGGAGTCGTTTTTGGGATTATTGCTGTGCTTAGTTATCGCTTATGCAATCTTAAAAGGTTTGTCAAAATGGTTGTATTTATTTGCAGACAGTATCAAGTTCGGGTTCCATATTGATTTTTATTTACAAGTGTCTCCATTTGCTTAACATCCTCGATATATTTTTACTAAATGTTTATCGCAGCTACGTTCGCATATTACAGTTCGCAATAAAGGGTCAGGACTTATACGACTGAATTGCACAAAAAATACAATACGTTAAATTTAAAAAATAATCTTTGAATAAAAAGAGATTGTAAACGGTCGTAGATTTAACAGACAACAACCAGCACTTGGTGGTATCCATTCATGTCCTCACAGGGGTCCACATTTGGTATTTTGGTCACTACATCATTCCACTTGTGGAGTCAGGTAAAAAAACATATAGAACAAACATACAGGTAGGAGTACTGTGCACCAAGTCGCCCGGATTGATACAGCCTCTCATTCAGATATTGCGATAAAAAGTAGCCCTTATTACTTTTGCAGCCTCTCAAATATCTCCAAATACAGTAAAGTGCAGTAAAACTACAGAAACCGACTCAGACTACTTTATTAAGTTCCTCGTCACGATTTGATAATTATTCTTTTTTCTAAAGAAAGAAAAAGAAAAATAGCCACTTTATTTTTATCAATATTCTACTAGTAATTTTTGAGATATGTAATCGTGTACAATTTTTTCGATTATGTTGGTGACCTCATCAATGATGATAAATTAGCTAGCTGCGCCCCGCGGTTTCACCCGCGTAAGTCCCAATCCCGCGGGAACTCCGGGATAAAAAGTAGCCTATATGTTATTCTGGGTCTTCAGCTACCTACATACCAAATTTCATCTTAATCGGTTTTGTAGTTTTTGCGTGAAAGAGTAACAAACATCCATACATCCATACATACAAACTTTCGCATTTATAATATTAATAGGATAATAATTAAATTAATGTGAGACCACTACGAATTTTAATGAGAGATCATCGCCTATCTTTCATATGATTACATTTGATATGACAAAAAAGCATTAACACATAATTTTGAATTTTGTTATTATACTTATAGAATTCTAAAAAAAATCAACAATACCCATCAGTACCTTTTCGTAATATAGCTATAAACCATCTCGAAATCCGCATCAAAATCTGTCCATAAATTTAGAAGTTATTCCACAGACACACATACATACGCAATCACATGTCAAACTTGCGACAATTATATTTTTCTATGTTTGATATTTTCCACCGTCGGCGCTTGGTAAAACTTCCAAATACTCATTTTTTTTAAGCGAATAAACACTTGTAGGTACTGTTTTACGTATCACTTGCAATTTATCATTTATCATACCGGTTCGCTTATGTTAAAACTTAAGCTTACTTTATTTAAGTAGGTTTAAGTTTTAGCCCTGACGTTGCTGTTATAAGATAATCCGGTGGGCTTAGACTTAGTAAGTTTAAATTTTAGCCGTGACAATCCTGTTCTATGCAAAACCGGTAGACTATTATTGAAATAATAAATTATAAGTGATTAGTAAAATAACATAAGTATTTCTTTATTTAATAAAATGAATTATATTTTTCCGTGGGGGTTAATATTGGCAGTATTTATTTGCGGACGGTACCAAGTTGATGTGGGTTCCGTATTGACGTCCACAAAGCGGCTGCATTCGTACGCCACTTTGCAACAAGTGTCTCGATTTGCCCGCCAGCTTAGTTATAGTTTTATTAAAATGGCCTACGTACCAGTGTTCCCTGTGGTTTTCACTTTATTTATATATTAAAGGACCATAACAACGCGAAAAAACATAAAAACACAATAACCGCCAAGAAAACCTACGTATAATGCTATAAACCGTCTCGATTACGTCAGCATTAAAAAAAATCTGACGCACACATACAGAGACATCATTATATATTACACCCATTATTTTGCGTTGAATCTAAATTTTATGTAATAAATTAGGTACCTGACTGACTGATTGATTGATTAATTGATTGATTGATTGATTGATTGAATCTCTATTTCCCTTGGTCATTGCATCACACGTGAACGGAGGGACCAGCTTTTTTTATTTTTTTTGTTGTATTAGTTAATGTTTGACGAAGGTTCATAGGAAAAAAAATATACATATTTAAAATATTCACAAATAGAACGTTACAACACCAGTCGGTTTAACTAAAACTAACATTATTTGTATTTTTAAAAAAATCAGCTAAAATTATAAATATCTTATTATAGCAGCAAAGGGATTTTGTATTAAAATATTTTCTTTTTTATTATCCCTGTTTGCTATATTGATAATTCATTCTTGATTTTTCTCATACTAGTATCTTTCTAGATGTTAAGTATTACGCTTATAATTGGTTTAGTATTTTCCCATGATGTAGTTACGAACGAACTAACTAAAAGAAAGTATCTCCACGCCCATGTCCCTGAAGAAACAGATACAAGTACAACCAGGGCACCCACGACTGGTCCAAGTCCCATAATGTGATAGGTAGCAAGCCTATCGCCAACCGGGCACCTATTCAATCCTGGGAAACCTATTTTTTTGTTAGAAAATTTAAAATACATATCTCTTTTTTTGTTAGAAGCTGGGGATCGATTCCGGGACCTTAATAAGTCACGTCCGACGCCCGAAACCGCCAAACCATAGAGGCGAATAAGAAATACAAAAAAAAAAAACAGTGTATGGAGATCAAAAGCGTCTAAATCTGTATTAGCCAAAGGAGGACAAATCCGCTTACATCGGTTAGTAGATCATATATAAATATATTTGAACACAATTGAAAAGGTATAGCAGGAAAAATAATTTCCTACCGTCAAACAGAATTGGCACGCGTCTATCTGACATGTATTATTTTACTTTCCTATGTTATAAATTCGCTTTGAATGATTCATAATAGGGTATATGATATATGTCGAATGTACTGGATGTTTTAATACATCTTATTTCATGTTTATCACCTGGTACAGTACTGTACTGCCTAAATTTGGTGCCATAGCGTCAGTGCTTATCGTTTTCGTGATCTATGCTGAAGTGTGGGGTGCCCGGTGTAGAATGAGTAGCGTAGATAACTTCGCAACTATCACATCTATGGTGTCTACATAACGGTTTTTTTTTATAATAAGAAGAGCTATCTGATAGTATTAAGCAGGGGTGGGCAAATTACGGCCCGCGGGCCGGATCCGGGCCTTGAGATATTTTAATCCGGCCCGCCGAGGGTTTTTTTTTTGAAAAAAATATGATCCTCCCTAAAAATATTAATGGTCGTAATGTTAAAAAACTATTGAAATTTGAACAATTAAGATACTGAATCGATACTTCAAACATAAATATTGCGTATTTCATACGTTAAGACTTCATAAATAAATTGTAAAATAAAAAAATGCTTTATATTATCTTTATACAATGTTTTATAATTGTAATATTTACTGCGATTTTTAGATTTTTTTTAATGTATCGGCCCGCGGTCAAAAGAATTTGCCCACCCATAGTATAAAGAAAAGTATCTTCATGCCTGTATCGCCAAACAGGTAAGTAAAGGTGTATCTAGGGCACCTACGTCTAGCCGTAAACATTGACCACAAATGATAAGTGTCAAGTCTATCCCAACCGGGTACAGGCCCAATGCTGGGCAACATTGCTTTTAATAGAAAATTTGAAAAACCGATTGTCTTTTTGTCGCCTTACTTGGGAATGGAACCCGAGCCGTCGTGAATTATCATTGCTATAAAGTAACGCCAAATAAAATCATAAGGCAATCTTGCATTCCTACTAAGTAGCTCGTGACATGCGTCGCTTTTTAAAAACCAAGTCTGGTTGGCAGAATTTTCAGACAGTTGTTACCTTACTTATTCTGATCGCTACAACTACAGTGCTCGCTAATGTCGTGCTCCGTCGTGGAGAGGGAAATAGCTGATTACTTATTCACGCAATTATTCACAATGAAAAAGAATTTTGAATTAATTTAAAATCGTCAGAACTGTGATAGTTGGAAAATCATTATAACGAGAAAACTGCTTGAGTTAAACATTTTGTGCACTGCATATTTTTGTTTATCGAAAAATTTAATATTCAAACCAGTTTTCGTAGTTTTGGATCTCAGACAACCTTGAAAATAATCAGAGTATAGAGGACACTTCAACGCAGACAGACAGGTCGAGAGGCTGCTGAAATATTGACACAGATGTGATAACATTATTTATATTCATCTGTGGTGACATAAACATTTACTATTTGTGTACTTACACCTTACTTACACTCTCACATTGCTCACCACTGTCGTATTTCGGAATGAAATGTAAAGTAAAATCTTACACATTACACTTCAGGCTAGCGTTTCTAGCTAATGCCGTCTTTGTTTATAAGCGATGTATATTTCTTATCATATACAAATACGTCTGCATGTTTGCTTTTTTGATCCCGATAAAAATCCTTTGTAATAACTTAAAACATGATTATAATGTCAGTATACAAATGTGAATCAAATTTGTAACTCATGTTTCACTAACCGACTTGTGAAAAGTTAGGTTATAGTTCGAAAAAACGAGGAGGTGGTCAATTCGAACGGTATATTTTTGTAGTGAAAACCTCTTTAACGGTGTTGCGCACTCTTTTTGGTAAAAACTTCTAAAACCGCGTCAGGACACGTGACCTGATCGAAAATTCGTAAGACAACGCAAGGCGCTTGCGCGAATGTTCGTGTTGTCAATTGTCATGTTTGTGTACGATAGCGCAATAAATGAATATTGTATTCTACCACATAAATGATACTACTTTCATACTGATATTTAAAGCAATTCGTGGATTTTTAGTTTTTATTTAATACTGTTTAGTTCATTGGTGATATGATTAAATTCTTTATATTATAAATATGATTTAAATCTGGGCTATTTGCTAAGCTCTACCTAGAGTCTAGTCTAACTGACTGCACTATTTGAATAATAATAATTATAATAAATCTATACAATTTGTTTATTTAACTCACGGGCGATTAGTTCGTCGCATCCCTGTTTTTAAAAAATTACCTGTTTCATTATTAGGTTACCCGCAAAACCCCTCATTACTTTTTGCCCAAAACCATACGGGATTCTAACCCAAAACCTCGAGAAAGCAAACCAGACAGGACTATCAGTATGTAATAAAAATACTTGGCGCCAGTAGTTGGGAGCGCGAAAGCAGATCAAATATCGTATGGCGACTCCTCCGTG
Source organism: Calephelis nemesis (assembly GCA_002245505.1). Taxonomy (NCBI): domain Eukaryota; kingdom Metazoa; phylum Arthropoda; class Insecta; order Lepidoptera; family Riodinidae; genus Calephelis; species Calephelis nemesis. Next base: position 80,912 of record NJDD01004607.1, on the reverse strand, counting down.
TGAATATTAGACGAAATATTTTCGCACGAAATATGACGCAACATGGACTCTAATAGAAAATATGATGACAGTGAAATAAATATTTAATCTATATTTATGTCTGGTGCTTTGTTCAAGTTTTTAAGCTATTTCGTTCTCTGACAAACTTTAGAGGTAAAAAGGAATCCATTTTCTTAACTTATGCGAAGGGATGCGACGATTCCATCGAAATGTAATGCAATAGTATAAATTTAAATAGCTAGATTATTAAACTACGATAGAAAAAGAAAGGAGCTATAAGTTAACCATGTCTGTGACGCTCATGTGAAGCCTTGCAACAATTGGCTTCGTGCGTAAGTTCATCAGTCGTTCGGCCCTCTGAATAGGAACACTACAGCGGCGAGCTCTGTTAATTCAGTATGTACCTTATTGGACTTACCATACGAACTATATACTGATAATTAGATTAGTCCGTAATGAGTATAAGAGTGGTTGCGAAAAGGTGTTTTTAGTAATCTGGAAAAGCATTACACATTTATGTCTAATAAGTTCAAGAATAAAAAACTGGCGACTAAACGTAGTCTGTAATAGCACAAAAAATTTTCAGTTAGTTTTGAACCCTTCAACCGTCAAAAAGAACGTAAGTTCCTAAAACTTTAAACTCAAACTACGTGTTCTTGGAACTTAAATTTTAGGATTTTTAACACAGAATTTGGTACCCCGCCAAGACTAAACAGACTGCAATTACAATACAAACCTAAACATCAAGGAAACTACCTACAAACGTTTAAAACGGTGCACTCACACGAAACATGCTCATTGACGAAGCCCCTAAGCGATTTCTGCAGTGCTGTATTTGCAAGTGTCACCTTAAGATGTGTTATTTCTTTTAGTCAACTTTTTAAATGCGATCGTATTCGTTTTCTCCTGGTATTAACCGGCACCGAGATATTGGATACTTATATAATTTATAAATTACGTAATTAATTAAATTCTATTTAGGAAAAAATAATTTGACAACCCTATTTCTTTCATGGAGAGTAAGTAGGCTTAGTTTTCCTTGCTGCTAACATTTGTACTATGTTGCAATCAGTAGAGTCGACAGCCACATATTCTTAATATTGAACTTGGTTCTCGTTTCACATTTATGTTTTTATGGGATTTTTATAAATCCACGACCTACATATGATAAACACAGCATTAGAATTGGTCAAGGTTATTCGTCAGTATTAGGCTAGGTTAGGTCGCCCGAGTGCTGGGGAGCTGTTTTTTATAGGAATAATGTCTGCATTTTATATTCGTCTAGACAAAACTGTAGTTTTCGAGGTCGACCCAATGACCGCTGGCGCTTTTTGTATTGCTATGGCAATTACATTTTTTAGCAAAAGAGTTTTTTGGTCAGTAAACAAGCATACGGCTTTCCTGGTTTTAAAAGACAGCTATGTCTATGTGATTAAACATCATAAATATAATAAATACCTCACCATCCTATGGCTGGGGTGATGTTAGACGTGTTTAAATGGCTTTATGTGCTGCCGTACCCTCCTTTTTTCGTGTGGAAATCCTCATGGGATTATTTTAGGGTAAAGTGGTGTGTTATTTCGGATTTCTACCTACTAAAACCACAAGATTTCGCTGCCAGGTTTAGAAAGAAAGAAATAAAGAAAATTCGATATTTTCCATCGTCGGCGCTTGGTAAAACTTCCAAATATTCATATTTTTAAATGAAGAAACACTTGTACTGTTTTACGTATCAACGTGATACGTAAAACAGTACAACACTTGTTTAGAAAGAAAGAAATAAAGAAAATTCGATATTTTCCATCGTCGGCGCTTGGTAAAACTTCCAAATATCCATATTTTTAAATGAAGAAACACTTGTACTGTTTTACGTATCAACGTGATACGTAAAACAGTACAAGTGTTTCTTCATTTAAAAATATGAAAGAAAATTCATTTGCGGAATATACAACACGTATATTTTGCAGTTGTTACAAAATTATTTAAGCATTCCAACATATTTTTTAATTGTGGGAAGCTTTCGCAAACTGCCCCGGCGGCCGGCAGGCCTCGTGATCCTGTGGCGTACGGAGACCCCCCTCGCAAATCGTTAAATACTAGCTTACGCGGGTCACATGGCTCAACACCCGTTACTTGCTCCTTATGTCTCCTATTGGACCTAGAGGGGTACTGAGAAGCAGCCTTCCAGGTCGAACAGATTTTGCCGGGGCCACACATCGACCCCGAGTACTCAGCCCCCCTCCACGACAAGATTTGGACCGTTGGGGGAGAAGTTTTGCGAGATGCCAATGTGTGCCAGTGTGTTAAATTTTATTCTTAGTTTTAGCAGAGATTAGTAAATATACACCCTGACTTTTTAATCACCATCCAAATTTTAATATGTTGATCTTAAGTGAAAATAATTAAAAACGTGTTTTTTCTTTTAGTATCCCTCAATACTAAGATATAAAGATATGACATCGCAAAGTCGTCTACAAAGTAGGTACCGTACCTACGCGCTGAGTGCTCTGACATGCTAGATAGCTACCTGCTAGATACCTATTTTTTTTTCATAAATTTACTTATTTATAGATACTTTATGCCTAGAAAAAAATTGGATGGTGATAAAAAAATCTTGCTTATAATATTCGTTTTTAGGTACTAATATTTGCATACCCAAATAGGATTGAATATGTTCAGTTATGAATTACTAGCTGTTGCCCTTGATATACAAAAAAGGAAAATAAAAGTAATAATAAGTAGTAGAAAGAATTCCACCGAATGTCGACGATGAAGAGTATAAATTAGTTTCTAAAATGCTCAAATTGTAGAAGAACGTCCAGTTTTACCCCCTGACGGAAAAAGTATAAGAATTATAATAAACATATTTTTTATTTGAAAGCTGACAATGAGATGGTTCTTTGCTACATTGCACGTTATTTTTGTGCACATTCTTAATATCTTTAAATTAATACGTGATGCCAAAACTTTGGACCCCTTCTTACAAAAATTGCGCTGCGCGTACGCTGACGCAGAAGCATGAAATTTGGCACACTTATAGTTAATGTGTAGGAGAAGTGCAATAATAATACTTATAAAGTACATTACATCAATAAATGGATCATTACCCACACTGCTATGCAATTAAACACACACAAACAAATATATTAATGATTACGATCATAGATGGCGCACTTTACAGTTTGGAAACAAAGTAGTTGGTCTTGAGAAATGAAGATGGCGTTCTTATCAACAAGATATTAAAATGTATTATGGTCTTATTTCGACCAACGGACGACCACTAGTTAGTATTATATCGCAAGCAGATTTTAGGTGGTTCTGTTCTAAAATCTAAGAACCATCTATATCAAGTCAGAGATGATTCTTAGTTACATTATATAAAGGGTTTGAAGGGGGTTTATTGAAAACTTTTAAGCGTAGGGTTATTTAACGAAATTTTCAAAAAACAAAATTAGATACTTTCAATTTGCGGATTTCCTTCTTCCACACTAATTATATTTATGTATATATGTGTATAGAGTCGAAAACAAAGACGAGAAAATAACATTCACATACTGGTTATTTTTTCGAAAGTATCGTGACACATGACACACGTATCGTGCCTCCGGATGTGAGATTAAAAACAATTATTATATTGAGTGGGCACTTTTGATATTCCCAAACAAAGACTGTCCTATTCACATGAGGCTAGATTTTTAAACAAATGCTTTTGTCATACGACCTTATGCATAATGAATAGGTCATGTTTACAGTAATCCTAGGTATTGTGATATGCAGGTTTTGATAGATGATAATACTATTATTCGTGTTTTTGTGAACAATAGATGATCTATGTGTGTATGTTTTATTGAAATTTATATTTCCTGCGACTTCGTTCAAGTTACAAACGATACATACCTAATCTGTCTTTCAACTATAAGGAACAACATTTCCACATGACAATAATGGCATTAAATAACTTCCTTCACGCCCCCATCTCTGAAGAGTTATACAGAGATACAACTAGGGCACCCAGAAAAGAACTTATCCCACTTATTCCCGGTTCCTATAATCAACGAATCGTAATCCGTCAGCTAAACCATTCGTAGTTTGTTCAAAAGTAATGGAGCGTTACCAATATTTTCAAAAAATGTTTAGAATCAATAGTCGGAAACGAGCAACCGTTGTTAGTAATCTTACTAAGCGTACAAAATACTACCATCCGTAATCAAAACGACTCGTTTTTTGAATATACAAAACAAAGTTTGATAGTATGCAAGTCTATCATCAACCGTGCACTTGCTTTATCTTTATCAATTAAAATTGATTAAACGTATTTTTAGTAACCACTACCGGGAATCAAACTACTTGTGTGTGAATTGCTGTGATACCGGCAAGTCAAGTCCACTCACTAGACTACAGAGACGATAACAACGGAACTAATTGCAATAATGTCCACTACATTAGGTCTAAAACCCCTTAAAGCCCGGTAAAGTTGTAAAAACCGCGAGGTTGGCAACACATTAGTCATACAAAAAAAAGCCTCACGCGTAAATATTTGAATCATTTGTCTAAATACTTCTAAACATGGTAGACAGGTTTGAATAGGTTGGGGAAATTAAACAGTCAGGCCCGTCTTTTCAACACTTTACCATCTAGTTGTGACTGCGTAACTGCACCCTAAAAATTTAAATAATTTCAGTGGCCGCAATATAATAGCTTCTACTCAAATTAAAGAGGCATTATGATGTTTACAAGTGAATATCAATTACAACACTAAAACTTAACAAAATAAGTAAACCTCGATAATAAGATGCGATATAGCTAAGAACCATGTCAAACAATGTTTAAAAGTTACGATAGCACAAACAGACAAACACATACACACACGCAAATGATAAATTTATAACACGAGGGATGTTGGTGTGTCCGTCGAGGATTAAAAATAAGGTACTAGCGTCTAATATAGCCCAGTTCTTAAGATGGCCCATTTTCAATATTTTATGTTTTTTAAAGGTTCAAAGAGTTTAAAAGTTGCCATATTCCGTAGGTAGTAATTATTACTGTTTTAAAGTATAAAAAATAAAAAATATTGAAAATGAGCCATGTTAAGAACTGGGCTATCTTAGGCGCAAGTACCTTAGAAATGAATATGATCAAAACTCCTGAATCTGATAAAATGTTTTTTAATACATGACAACTGTTGAATGCTTCAAAAGCACTTATTAACTTCCTTATTCCACAGTCACTAACAGTCAAACTAGTATTGACAATCAGAATAAATTAAAATAAAAAAAAAAATTGGAGTAATTTAAATGCAGTAAAACTGCGGTAAGCCGACTTCTATTTCTAATGAAAAATATAATGGTAATCCATATTGTGATTGGATAAGTGTTTTTCCAAAGATTATGTATGTAAGTAATGATTCCAGGATAGTCACACATACATTTTATTCACATTCATCAAATCAATGTAAAACAGAAACGAAACATTTTAACTACTAACATTTTGCTTTAACTAGAAGTATCTACATAAAGAAAATCGTGAATATGTATAAAAATGTGAGTAATACGCCAAGATTTATGTACTCATGATTCAGTGCTCTAAAACCACTGTTGTAAAAAGTAAGTATAGGAAAACAAGCAGTGCAAGGAAGCCTTTTAAACCAGCAAATACCAACCAATATCATGCCGCGTAAGTCTGCACGGCTCTTAAGCGTAGCGAGAAGTGTCGTATCTATAGTAACAGTCAGAATATATTTTTAACTGACTTTGAAATAAAAACAGGCGGTGATAGGTTCGACTTCTTTTTTCTTATATGTTAATCGATTTCTTCTTCATTTTTGAACCGATTTTAAGAGCTTACTTAGGTGGCCACACTGTCAACAAGTCTGGATAAGATAATTAATAAAGAATTCCTAGCGAAAACGAGGAAATACTCAATATTTGCCTACATTAACTACATCGTTATTGAAATAGATTTTTTTTAAAGTTTTACTGCACTTCACTTCATAGAATAAAACAAAGTCGCTTACTCTGTCCCTTTGTATGCTTAAATTGTTAAAACTACGTAACGGATTTTGATGTGGCTTTTTAATAAATTAAAGGTTTAGATAATATAATTTAAAAAATAAAAGGAAAGTTTATATGTATATTTCATAACCGTGCGAAGCCGGGGCGGGCCGCTAGTAAATTATAAAATCCATCTAGCAGAAGATATGAACCTATCACATTTATGTAAAGTTTAATCAAAATTCACAAGTATGTGAAATACCGAAAGTTATAACCGTAAAATCGGTGTCAAAGATTACATTATGTAGATGTTTCACATTTTACAAAAAAAGACCAATCAAACAAACATATCTTCCCGCCAAGTCTCTTACGGGTTAGGCAGAGAGTATCGAGTATTGTCCAATCAAACTAAGAAAAAAAAATTAGCTTTCATTTATCCATTCATCCATCCAAAGTATTCTTTTTTATCTCAGTGCTAGTAAGGAACCTTGTGTGTGATATTGTCAAGCAAATTAGTAAACTAACATCCGGATAGGGCAAAAATATGTTTGTCTTTTTGTAGGTAATATGGAAAATGAAATCAGTATTTTTGTTTATAGTAGAGAACTGTATCAACTTATTGAGTTTACATATCTTCTTGCCATGTCCCTAACAGACTACTAAGTGTCACAATCCTCATCTTCTTAGCTTTTTTCACATTTTCATACATTAACTCTTTTCATATATACGCTGTGCTTGTGGCAACTCGTTACGCTACTTTCGGTTAGCATAAGAGTATTTTGGCTATGAAATGTTACCCTAGATCTACCTGGGTACCTACATCCGTCCATTTTCATTATTCTATTTACAGGACCAAACTAACGATCACGCTCTTTCTCATTTTACAGCAAAGCTTTCTTTCAATATCACTTACTCTTTGATATTGATATTGCAAAAAGCGATCGCCGGGCGGTACTTTACTGGATTTGCGAAATGCTCTCATTTCGACCACATTAGTCTTACTTCCATATTTTTTTTGACATATCCAAACCTCCATACCTTATAGCAACGTTGAAATAAGCCCTGAATTATGGAAAGCGATTCAACGCATTGATTCAAAACCTCTCTTCGAAATAGCTTATCCAACGCTCTATTCACATTATTTTCTGCATATTATACTCTCTTTTATACATCTGCGGAGTACCTTCCATCCCACGTAAAAGCACCACCAAGACATACAATTTTATTAATTTGTTCTAGCTCAGCCATCTTCAATTAAAACTCGTACATTCGTTTTGATTAATTCTCTTTCAAGTACCTACCATTAGCACGAGTATTATCCTCAAATAAATGTGTATTGAGTGCAATTTTATGTAATTAGTATTGTACTAGATAGTATTTTACTAAATTTGAGAATACAATTTCATAAAATGAGGTTTATCTCCTTTTCAGTTACAGACTAATTTATTAACCATAAAACAAAAAACGTAATGAATTGTGTAAAACACCTTATGTTAGTTGATTGCTAGACATGTGCGTATATTATTTAAATTCATTTGTTTATTTAACACTTTATTATACAAAAGTAGATAGATTATGGTAACAGGAATAGGTAAGGTGATGTATCTCTACTCGGACAAGTTACAGCGAGCACTCTACCACTTGGTTTATGACCCATTAGTCTTTTACTTGTCTCTTACGAGCTACCTGGCAAGAATGCAAATGGTATATTTTACACCGGGAGGTCCGGATTATGGACAGCAATAAAATACATATTAATTTTGACTTGGATAAATTGTGGATCAAACTATAGTTACTTTTGCGTACTTGTTGATTCAGTTATGAACCAGACGTCGTAACGTGTGATGTAACTTATAACATATGTGCCAGTTATTCATATTAAGTACACGTGCACTGGATATACTCATACTTATTACTTATACGTTATTATGGCTAAACTTATTACTCGTACCATTCAAGCTAAACTGCCTTACATTTTCCACAAATTGAGTTAAAGTTTATCATAATTAAATAATCTCCATGAAATTTATTAAATGACTGCTACTTTTATAAATACACACACAACGAATTTGTGGAAAAGTGCATGAGTGATATAATAAAGGGAATTCCATTAAAATAAAGTTAAAAATATTTAGAAGTCTTTATTTTATTTCTTTAGATCTTAAAATAATATTACATTAATCATTTTAATAATATCAAATAATATTCTAACTCTTATCTGAACACTAATATTGACTAGTTCTGATAAGATTATTAGCACGATGTTTATTCAACGTGACTCCAGAATCATGCGGTTTTTCTGATTTTAAGAGTAACATGTTTTTACTGATGAAAGAAGGCCTTATGGTAGCCTGAGGATCATGCGTAATTTATCCTACTTCTTCTCTTCCACCACACTTGAACACCAAGGGGCGATTCTGACTTTACGTCGCCGTCTTTACTATCTTGTCAAGGTTACGAAGTGTTAAGAACAAAAGAACCGACGACGCTCGCCTCATACGAGCCGCTTGGTTGGAAACCTGTTGGCCTATATCCTTTACTGTTCGGGACCTAAAAGAAGAAAGTAAGACGAATGGTTTTGTAAGAAATAATAAACGTGTCTGGACAAAAACATGAATGTACGTATTTTTATTCAAAACTAGCTATTGCCTGCGGCTTCACCCGCGTTTTCAGAAGAACCCGTTGTGTGATCGGGATTAAAAGTCAAGATCACGATCTATCTTTGTTCCAAATTTCAGACAAATTCGCTCAGCCATTCGAGCCTGAAAGAGTAACAAACACCCATACAAACATACTCACAAACTTTCACGTAGTAGGATAAGTATAACTTGTATACATTTTTAAACCCCAACGGAAAAAGAGGAGTGTTGTAAGTTTAACGAGTCTGTGCATGTGTGTGTATCTTTCTGTATATGGCATCATAGCTTTGTAACGGATGGATTGATTTTGATGCAATTTTTTGGTTGAAAGTTGATGTGATCGAGATGTTTCTGAGCTACATTACATGTACCTAGGTTTTGTAAAAAATTCTTATATATAAGTTAAATAAACATCTCATTATATAAGTATATAATTAGATGTTTATTTAACGTTATAAATGTCAAAATGTTAAATTATATAAGTAACATTATATACTGTAATTGTAACTAATACCTACCTCCTAGCTAGACCTAAAAATACAACTGTTCCGATCGAGAATCAAACCCGAGGCATATTATTACCTACATGTCGGCAGCATTAGGCGTATACTCTAACTAGACCCGGGACAAACGAAAAGGGTTTTTGAAACAGCTATTCCTAAAATGAAAAGGTGCGTTTTCATGATTCAGAAGTAACTAAAGTAGTACCTAAAGTAAGCATAAATTAAATTTAGTAAAAATGAAGTGTAGTTTTAGTATAATTAAAAATGGTTTGGTTTTTATATTATACTAGCTTTTGCCCGCGGCGTTGCCCGTGTGGCTAATGGTCCCACGGGAACATTTTTTCGGGATAAAACTATCTTAAATGTGTTAATCCAAATTACCCTCTATGTAAGTGCCAAATTTCATGAAAATCGGTTCAACAGTTTTTGCGTGAAGGAGTAACAAACAAACACACAAACTTTCGCATTTATTTATTCTTAGGATAAATTACAGAGTGTATAACTAGTTTTCATTTAACATAAAAAGATGTTCTGTTACTTTACAAGTTTGGGAAGCCCTGTTTCAAATTCGTACAAACGAATATTAATTATTTGATGTTATTTAAAAACACAAACAAAGTGACAAGCAAAGGGGCCGATGTCCACTTAAGCCGTCGTTCGACGCGATCCGTTTCTCCCCCCCACCACCCGCTATTGATTTTGTGCACTTGCCCTCCCTACCCCCTTAAAAATGTCCAACGTCGAGACAAAGGTTTGACGAATTTTTCACTGTATTATATTTAACCAGTTTTATCCGCGAATAACTTTAGTTTTTGGTATTTTCTTTGTTACTAATACCGTAACTGGTTCGGAGTATTAGAATTTTACGACGACTTGTCTGAGGTGGAACCATCAGCTTTTCTATCATCAGTGCTCGCTATTGTTGTGTTGCTGTCTAGAGGCAAAAGTAGCCGGTAAACTTATCACACAAGTTACACAAATTGAATCTAACCTAAAAGTAAGCAATTTAAATGCTTGTATTATGGGTGTTAGTCAACGATACTAATACATAAAAAATACTTAGATAGATACAAAATAAATTTAATAAACACCCAGACCCGGAAATGCAGACATTTAAATGTTCATCACACAAATGCCTGCCCCCATCGGGAATCAAACCCGAGCCTCGCTGTTGGTCGGCGTAGTTACGCTATCCACTCGACCAACGAGGCGGAGACAAGAAGCTTAACAAAAAGGTTTTATGGTTGAAAATGCACCATTGCCTATTTTAGTACCTATAGGTATATAGTATTTCTTGCTATCAAGAAATTTGTCTGTTTGCTTACCTCTAAATCTCCTAAAAAATCTTTAGCATAATATTTTTCATTTGTGTTTTTAGGTCTGGGTGTTTATGAAATGTATTAAAATACTAATTGTTACCCGCGGCTTTACCCGCGTGTTAAAATTAATTATCTCACCCATAGTGACCCGTTGAGATATCGGGATAATCAGAAGCCCTTGTCCTTTTCCAAGACCGTGATTTTGAAATACTTTTTTTAAACAATTTTTTTTATGACATTGGAAGGCAAACAAGCAGACGGATTTCCTGATGGTAAGAAATTCCCGCCGCCTAGAGACACCAAAGGTGGTAATGGTGTGTTGCCAACCAGAGGCCGGTTAGGCCTCGAGCAAAAGTAAGTTTACCGGCTAGCTTACCGCTAAACCGCACTTAGTGACGCGTACTTAGTGACGGCAAGCCTATGCTCGCCTTTTACGAGCTGCCTGGCACAGGAAGGCAGATGGTCTATTCTACAAAGGAGCCCGGACCAACGCGGGGTAACTTTTTTTAAAATACTTCATTATCTGTTCAAACATTTTGAATTGCAAATAAACTATGTATAAAAAATGCGCGTAGTTTAAAAAATAGTACTATTGTTTAAGCTACGCGCTTCGGCTTTACACTTTTTACTCTTTTTACATTTCATACTTTTATTTTTAAATTGGCTGACCTAATCTAAATTTAAGCGAAATGATTAATTATGTAATAACAACTCTATATAGATATCTTTAAAAGACATTCGGATTTCCGAAGCATGACGAATATAGCCGAAGCGCACAAACTTAAATAGAATTACTTAAACACACCTTTCCATTATGATATTAGTAGATGTTAAATAGCCATGTCACATTGTACAAACAAATAATTTGTTTTCTCCGGGTGACATTCTTGTAATTTCTCTAGGGAACTATTCCTACACGACTATTAAAAAACTAACGAGTTAAATTTCTTGTACGTATGTAAATTTTCTATCTAATTCTATCTTCTACACCCCTAATTAGATTTGGATGGTTTTAGAATTTTGCGCATAACGCCGTTTACAGTTTTTTATGATATTGGAAGGCAAACAAGCAGACGGATTTTCTGATGGTAAGAAATTCACGCCAAATGAGGCCGGGATGCTAGGCGTTGAGCAAAAGTAAGTTTGACTGTCTGCTACACGTCATATTTTGTGGAAAATGAAATATGTTTTCAAGTGTATATATGTTTGTTTATCGACTGTTTTCTTTAATAAAAATTTAAAAAAAAACATCCCTTTGGGTTAGCCCAATAAAAGTTAATAAAATAAAGTAGCAGAAATCCGTTTACTTGCAACTAAATCTGAGCAAATATTTTTTCAAGTGTTTTTCTAGACGCTTTAAAAAGTTATTAGACAATTGCCCATTTGCCAGGCAGATTGTAGGAGGTGAGCGTAGATTTAGTTGTCACTAACACCGCGACTTTGAAAAGTTTTTCGAGTCCTGTGATGTCCGGACCACTGCTTTAAATACTTTCATCATTAGGCCAATCAGGATAGTTGCCGCGCTTTCAAAAATTGCTTTGTATTTCCTGGAACAAAAATCTTTTTATTTTATTTGTAAAACTGGCAGACACATTATTTTTTTTCTATAAATTTGTAAAAAATAATAAAAAATTTCTCTAATAATTCCACTTCGCGTGTGCGTGAGTGTGTTGCTTTTGGGCATTTGTAGTTAGTTTTCCTATTGTTGTGTTTGTTGTGTAGATGTTGTATTGTGCTTGTACCACTGGGCCAATAGGTATCTCAGTTTACCCTATAACATAGTATATCTTCACGCCCATATCCCCGAAGAGGTAGGCAGAGGCACAACCAGGGCACCCACGACTAGCCGAAGACACTAAGTCCCATAATGTGATAGGTGGCAAGCCTATCGCCAACCGGGCACGTTTCCAATCCCGACCAACATTTTTTTATTAGAAAATTAGAAAAATCCAATTTTCTTTTTGTTGGCCGACCCGGGATTCGAACATAATATTCGATAACATGTCATTTTGTCTTTTTGGCAATAAGTTAAGTAAAAAATATCAGTAAGATGCGAAGGGTAATTAGTTACTAGCACCGTGACTTGACACGCGAAGCATGAACGCCGACCAGTCCACCAACACTCTCTATCTAATTGAAACCTCCTCACACTTTCTTTAAGGGGCCATATACGCTAAAATACGTCAGCAGTTAACTGTTTTTTTCATACAAAGCAATCATGGATCTTGCTGACAAAAATACAGAAGATTAACATGAATATGCTTTACTAGACTATTGTTTGCAAAACACGATTCATTTCACTTTGCTCGATAGAAAAAAATCAAAAAGTTAACCCTTTTTTGAAAGCAAAACGCAAATGTCTACTTCAAATATGAAAATATCGACACCAGATTTAACGTAAACATAGATAAGTACTATACCTAAAAGATAAGTGTTTCAGTTTTTATACTTTTTTTCAAATTACTTTTATAGTGTCAAAAATAGTGATTTGTCGCTTAAGACGTTTACTTTAGAGCGCCATTGTTCATAGTAATCATGGAACGGGGGAGCGCTGTGATTGGCTCTTCTGGCTGACTGAGTATGGGGCCTTAAGCTGAATAGCAGGTTGGTTATCTCGTTTCCCATCCCAGAGCGTGTGCCATCCCTAAAACATTGTACCCTCTGGTGTGTTGGCCTTTTGACCGGATACGGGCATAGTCCTGGCTGAGTGTGGTACTTCAAGTTCTAGTTTAACATCATATATCTTAAACTGCTTGATGATATATAAATATATATTGTATTATTTACAGTAGAGTATTATTTCCCGTACCTATTGGTTAAGGTTCGTTGAGTATAATAGACCGTCTGCCTATTTGAAAATGTCTTTTATTACGAATAAGTCCGCTTGCAGTAGAGTGCTGTGCAGCAACATGTCCGGGTAGGGATCCTGTCGCCATAATAAGTCTACTAGTCTCTGAGGGTGGGGTAGCCGATAGACTTGCACAGTACACTGTTATATTTATGGTATCTATGGGTCACTGTTTACTCTTACCGTCAGGAAAGCCTTGTGCTGGTTGGCGGACCTGAAACATAAGATAAATGTGGTGTCGTGGGACACCAGGTAGGAATGAAGTTCCTTCGGCTAATGTAGAATCGACACAATTCATAAGTATATACTATGCATTGGCG
>NJDD01004607.1:43682-67085 GCA_002245505.1 Calephelis nemesis | reverse complement strand
TCAGTTTAAGTCCTATCCTTTTTTTGTCATTGTTCGTCATTGTTATTGTACAGTTTGGGATATAGGTACCTTACTTGCAAACTTAATTTTATACGTAATCTATTCCTTCAATCATAGTGACAGTGTTAGCTAAAGTAGTGTTATATTCTGGAAGATTGAAGTGCACACCTCGCTGTCGTTCTTGGTAAGATAGCTACTACGCACCAGTAACAAATGTGAAGTTTATAGAGAGGCGGCAACTTCTTACTATTCGAAAAATTCACGTGGTGGCTTGCCAGCCATCTGTTACATAAAAAAATCGAGCTTCAGTTTTGAGATGCACCTTTAACATATTTGATGAAATTCGTCTACTTCTTGCCTTCAGAAGGACTTACAACTTACTTTGCTCACTTTTTTAAAAAAAAAAGAAATTGTTAAAGAATAGGTAATAAAAAGTATGACATAGATTGTTAAACGGCCTCGGATTCAAATACCTACCGATTAAGTTATCTCAAAAAAAAATTTAAAGTAACTTGAAAGTAACGAAAACTGGACCTTGTTTAACTAGATTTGGCAATTGAGAATGGAACCAAATCGATATAAGTTTTTGAAGATCACGTCTGTCTAGAAGAGCTGTAGATACAGGGACAATAGTTCAGACAGGTGGCCAAATTAAAATGAAATGTGACAACTACTTGTATGTTCTCTTAATATGTATCAGTTGTAGGTACCTAGGAGACATAGGTTGATATACCATGGTTAGCCATCATTCGGCTTTTATCAGAAAGTGGTGTCAAGTCTACGAAACCGGTTTCTATGGAAAGAGTAATGAAAGAAGCTAGGCAGAAGAAGAATAGTGACACTTCTCGATTCTCTTTGCCTACTCAAGGGACTTAGCGTGAAGATATGTATATTTAAATTGTCCCACTAGATCTCATTTGCTGTTTTGTTTCCATAAAAATTGCCCTGTGTTGGTCCAGGTCATCAATCTAGAATAGATCTACCACGTTGCCTGCTTATGAAAAGTGAACAGCGGTTGAAATGGCCAATAAGATCACTGGTGGTAGAGTTTTGGCAGCTGCAGAAGCTTGCTCGTGTAGTGATCCACTACCTTACTTATTCCCATGAAGATATTAGTGTTTGGCACGGCAGTCTTCCAACACGCATGGTCAGGTACTTGATACATTTTCACAAGTCCAAAACCTCAGTTACAAGACAGTCACTCCTATATAACCCTCAGTGTCTATAAGCCAAGGTTGTCTCTTACCATAACGGGAGCTGTGTGATTTTTCTATGTCTTATTAAACAAAAAATCTTTAATGAAATAACTGCTGTCTGGATGTCAAAGAATCCCAGTCTAAACAAACATATCTATCCCAAAGATAGGACGAATACTTAACTTGGAGTCACTTAAACTTAACTTAGATGAAGACCAGACCGTGTTTACTCTAACTTGTCTCAGCAGTCGGGAATCGAACAAAATCAATACAATAGAAGTGTTTTTAGCGTCACGTCTGTCTGTACGCTAGCTATAGAAACCGAGGCGCAACAGTTTGGTACAGTGACAGGGGATTTTAGATACAGTTACATGTATAAACACTCCTTAATCTTCTTTTGTTTTCTGCGCTTCTTACGCAAAAACTTGTTGAACTTTTGTATATTATGAGCATGTATCTATATTACTACTGAAAGTTCCACTCCTGACAAAGAACTATTGTTATTTCCAAATATTGTTGGCTCTCTCTATAGTGCTGGCCTCTATCAGAATCTGTGATATCAAGTTGCAAAGTCAAACTGAGAGAGAGTCCGGTACATTAGAGTCTGTCAGCAATATTTGGAAACTACATCAGTTTTTGAAGTTATACTTCTTTTGGCGCATTAGGAAAATAATGATGAGGGTAAATTGTTACGATGCGCGCGCACACCGTCACGGAAAACCGACATGATGAAGTTAGCTATATATGACATTTTAGTTTTTCAAAAAATGGTACCAACAAAGTAAAAGTAAGGACATCTACGTATGTTCGCGTGAGAACTGACAACTGTATTCACAATATTTCTTTATTTCTATGGTTAGTGTCATTTTGTCTACAAATGTAAAATAAGGCAAAAGATAAAATTTTTAAAAAGATTTTTATCTTATTACGCCGAAGAAGTATAACTTCTAACGCGTGTACATAAGTACACACACAATTTTTTTTTTCAGGAGTGTCAGCTCCAGTAGCAGTTAATATAGCTTTATGATTATAATCCGTGCCTCTCTTAACCTCGACGTTGGCAGAATCACCGTATCCTCAGCAGAGTTACGGTTACTAAATGGTAAAGTTTCGCAGCGACTAACCCATATTGGTAGAACCGCCTCATCTATTCCTGCCGCCATAACGTCATAACGTGTTCCGGTTTGGAGGGTAAGGTAGCCGGTAAACTTACTTTTGCTCAAAGCCTGACATCACGGCCTCAGGTTGGCAACGCACCATTACTATTTTTGGTGTCTCTAGGAGGCGTCTTTTCATCAGGAAACCCGTCTGCTTGTTTGCCTTCCAATATCATAAAAAATGAGTCCAATAATCTCAAATGTTGAATTGAGCCATCATCGGTTTGTCTGACACTAACACTGTGACAAGTTTCAGTATGTCTAGTCAGCATTTATTTCATCCATTTGTGGATTTTTTTATTTTTTCCATTATGTAGAGTTTTGTTCGAAAGTTTATCTATAAAAATGATTAAATTAAATAATCTCAAAACAAAACGCTCCATTTCAAATGTATCCTGATCTGTCAACCTTGGCGCATGCGCGAACTATGTCATTGGTAAAATGCAAATGGCGGCGAAACTAGGTCTAATTAATTTTCAAAGCAGAACGGTGAGGACGCATCTTATTATGGAAAGTATTCGAATAAATACACTTAGATTTACTGTAGGAAGGTAGACTTGCAGTCTACACTTTAGTATCAACATTACAGCTTATATCTATTGTTTTAAATTATACTTGTACTTTTTTATAAATTTTTGGTACTATTACTAATCTCTTTTTCAATTTTTACAAAAGCTAATTTATAAATTAGAACAAAACTGCTTAATAATTACGTTCTGTCGTTTGTTTTTCGTTACTGACAATACAGTTACGGTGAATGTAAGTAAACGTCTTGTTAGTTCGGGTTCCTTTTGTGATATCTAGTCTACCTCCTTGGCTGGCGGCTTGTAAGAGACGAGGATTGATGGAATAGGTCATTACCACGAAGACCACTGGTGTTAAAATGCTGTGCAGCAAATTACCTGGATAGTGGTCCACCACCTCATCTATTTATGCCACTATAATAATAGTGTTTGGTTCTATCGTTTTCTAGTCCATAGGGGTAGTCGCTAGTAGTCATGCATATTGGACCTAACGCTCCCCGCACAGGACAGCTACGTACCTATTACATTTATGGTCTATATAGACCAAGGTTATCTCTTACCATCAGAAGAGTCATGAGATTGTTCCCTATCTTATGCCACAGAAATACCACAACTTAGGGTTACTATCTTCAAATTTTCTGCTTAGACATGTGCTTGACAGATAACAGTACCTATCATGAAATAAGAAAAAAAAAACTTGAAACCATAAACATTATTTATAAAGTTAAAAATAAATGGAAACCGTCGCACATAATTTAAACAACAACGATCGAAACGATTTTGTTTTCATCGCCAAAAGATCTAAGCTTGGTAAAACTGAAACTTATAATTTCTTATAACTTGTAATAACTTATAACTTCGCTTTGTATTTCAATTTTTACCCATTTTCTCGTAGCGCTATTTGAAATTAGGATTTGGCGCTTTTTGGGACTTAAAGTTACTTTGTGCTGCCATATGTCAACCACGATGTAAACTGCTGCTGGTATTTATTTTGTGTTATCAATTAACTGTTTTGTTGGCTTATGAATGTGACGTCCTTATCTATTACTGCCAACATAACTGCAGTGCTTAGCATTGTCGTAAACTGCCTAGAAAAGTAGGATCAGTACATTCAAGCAAATTCTTCACGTCCTTATGTTGGCAGCGCACCTTTAATATTTTTTCGTAGTATTTTTGCTACTGTGGAAATAGTTACACAAAATATATTATCTCGAGTATAAATTGAACACAAGTATAGTGCGCTCCAGCTAGGTCTGGCCGACAAGAGAGGCGCTGCTATTGGTACCAAACAAAAATATATTATTTTTACACTTTATAAAATTTGTTACCAAAATAGATACGCTTGTAATATAACTAATTAGAAAAGGTTTAACAGTTAAAGTTAAACCAGCATTAAAATAACTTCAATAGAGATTTTACGCTACAAGAAAACCCTTTTCTAATTAGTTATGTTAGATATTTCAATGACATTTGGAGATTTTATTGGTAATAAAAATAAAATTACTTGTATTGACGAAGATTATTCTATAGTTATTGAGATTCACATATACCTATTATACAAAATAGAGTAGTGGTTTTTAGTTGTTTTTGTTTAAATGTAAATTTAAAATAATTACACTTCAAACACTTTAGAAAATAACGTAGAAGCAGCATAATGCCGTATACCATTTTTCCAAAAATTGAGAATCCGATTTTTAACTAATTCCGATTTATAACTATTTGGGTTAACCCAAGTAGTTCTAAATTTTTCCGTGTGCAGACTTATCTGGCGAACACTCTAGTCGTAATATCAAATGACAGGTGTTACATGATATCAATGTGTATTTTTTTCCATCAGAAAAGTATCTGCTGGTTTGTCTTTTTTTGAAAACTGATATTTATTTCTGAGTTAGTCACTCTGCTATAACTCTAGATGGTAGAATGTTGTGAAGGATCATGTCTGGATCGGTACCACCTAAACTATTCCTGCTGCCATAACGTCATTATTCGCTACTGTTCCATACTGGAAGGTTGGTAAATTTCTTACGTGGCTCACCCCAGTCATGGGATAGTGGTTGTTGTCTTTGTACCATTAGGCAAGCCACCTGCTCGTTGGCTATCTTACAACATAAAAATGATAGTTTTATCTAGCTTCTCTGCCATCATAACAACAAAAACATACAAAGATAAAATTGATATTGAATAAATAGTAAGAAAAAACGATACAATGTTAATTATGATAAATGTCAGTCCTTTTAACATTTACAAGGAAGCGGTTAATCTAGAAATTTCCGTTTTGTCCTATTATGGCGGCTAATAGATTCTTATAATGTAAAAATGTCTATTTTAGATTATTTATAATGTACCTATGTTAGTATGTTTATTAAACACAAACATGTTCAAGTTCAACTTATGGTTTTATAGTTATTACTAAGTATAACATAGTACCGGTTGACCACGGCTTTGCTTAAGTATTAAATTTATTTAGTTGTCCCCGTGTATTTTCAATTTTCTATTCAAAATAACGTTGCCCGGGATTATGCAGGTGCCCCATTGGCGATAGGCTTGTCACCTATTAGGTACATTGTTTTCGGCTAGTAGTGGGTGCTCTAGTTGTACCTCTGCCTGTACCTTCGGGGATATGGACGTGAAGATACTTTTTCCCTGCGAGAACCCGTTGATATGTATACAGATAAACTAAAGCCCATATTGTTCGAATTTAAAGTCTAATCTATTTCTGTGACAAAATTCATTAAAATCATTTGAGGTTTTTATTAAAATATCTACCTTTAAAAAACATTTTATTAATTTGCCTTTATGATCTAGTATGGTGTTAATTCTGCTGATCACATAGTAAACTTATGCTAGATGTATGCTATCTTTTTTAAATGAAACAAAAACAAAAGAGATGGAACGTTTTAGACATGTCAGATAAGTCCGAACATGTCAAATTGTGACCTTTTTTAATCAACGTTTTTCGAGAGATACTTTAAACGTCTGTAGAAATGTCGTGTACGGGCTAATTTGACAGTACTGAAAGTGTTTTGTCTCGTTCTGTTACTTCTGTTGAAAGAAGACAGCGATGACTTAAAATTAGTTTATCGAGTGCGCAACAAAATTACCACCATTGTGAACGAATCTTTGACCAAATACTTATCAGATACCATCGAGGAGCCACCATATTCACCAGATGTGGTTCCAGCCGACTTCTTTCTTTTTCTTAAACACAAATTACCACTTCGTGGTACCGGTATTCAATCGGTAGAAGACATGAAGACATAAAAGAGAATTTGCGGCTATAACTGAAATCAATTTCAGATGCAGCGTTTGAAAAATATTTTAATGATTGGATTATTCGTTGGCAAACTTGTCATTTCTGAAGGAGCATACTTTAAAGGTAATAAAACAAAATTTGATAAATAGCAAACAGTTTATGTGGTATTGATCTTTTCCCGACACTTTCTTGACAAAGTAGTACATTTCCGGTTTTGCCAGTAAAAGGAAAAAAAATAAAAAAAAGTATCTGCACGCCCATATCCCCGAAGTGGTAGGCAGAGGCACAACCAGGGCACCCACGACTAGCCGAAGACACTAAGTCCCACAATGTGATTAGTGGCGAACCTATCGCCATCCGGGCACATTTCCAATCTCGACCAACATTTTTTTTTTAGAAAATTGAAAAAATCTAATTTTCTTTTTTTGGCCGACCCGGGATTCGAACCCGGGACCTCATGCAGTCAAGTCAAACACTAGGACCGCTAGACCACAGAGGCGACTATAAAATTACAAAAAAATATCTGATTTTTGTGCACACATTTTTTTATAGCCCTTGTACATTTCAGCAAGATAATTAACTAAACATTTTTCCTATTTGCTTGAGTAAAACAATTTCACTTTTACAGCATAACGACGTCTTGCAAGCAAAAATAAATAAATCTAGGTATTTTAAACTTTCAGTATTTGGTAGTAATGGAACCAAAACGCTAAAACAGCCGGTCTGCGTACGTACCTATATCTGAATGTTTTTTAGCTATTCTACCGCCAACTACTAGTTAATGATATTTAATCATGAGAACCTCACCATTGTGTCTAAATTATTTCTAAGTATCAAGAACTGCTCCTTCTTGTTAAACATTTCTACATTTTTTAATTAGCATTCGTATTTTTTAAAGTACCAATTTCACAATATTACTTGCAGGACTAGGTACAACTTTCATAATATTAAAAGGTTCGGTACATATGATAATACTTAATATACGACATATCTATATCTCCTATCTATACTAATATTATAAAGAGGAAAGATTTGATTTTTTGCTTGTTTGAAATGAATAGACTCCGAAACTACTGAACCGATTTCAAAAATTCTTTCACCTTTGGTATGCTACATTATCCTTGAGTGACATAGGCTTTGTTTCATCAAAATCGATGCAGTAGAAGCAAAGTTACGCAGGCGAAGCTGCGTGAAACTGCTAGTTAATATATATTTTTATAGGTTTAATAAAAGCAACAAGGTAAATTACATAATGGTAAGAAAAGTACCTTGCCATAGGACATCGTTGGAATGTGTATCAACTTGAGATATAGATGCTAAGCTATAAACTAAGTTAAGCTTTATGTTAAGAATAAAAATCAGAAATACGTTTGTTTTTCATGTTATAAGATCGCCATTTTGGTAAGAAAAAGTAAATGTACCATATATCCTACAGTTCAGCTTAAAACAAAATAATCGCAAGTCCTGGGCGGTAAAAATAAATAAAGGCAGTGGTTCTGATCTGTGGCAGTTGCTGCACAGGAGTAGTTTAATAATTTTGTAAATAGTTTAATAAAGACTTATGATAGAGAGAGAAAAAGCAAAAATCTAAGCTTAAGCTATTAAAACGATTACATTATAGGTACTTGGTATTATATTGTACTGTAGTATGTTAATGTTTAGTAATAATGTTGTGTGTACAAGAGATATATTATTATTAATTATTATTAAATATTTCTTATCCTCTTTTGTATGTATTGTGTACCCTTTTACTACAGTAGCCGACCCGCGAACATCGTATTGCTTGAAATTTTCAGCTACTAACAGTTTGTATCGAAATAATAAGTATTGTTTTCCCATTTTTCCTGTAACTTTCCAGATTTTCTCTTCATAAAATCCTTCTCCTAACAATAACTAAGACAAAAAAAATGAAATGGGGGTTCCTTTTTTATAAGACTTTTTATTTTTTAACAAAATGTGATTTTTAGTTAATAATTAGGATAAATAGTAATTTGGAGAAATTTAATAAATACATACATATCTTCACGCCAAGTCCCTTACGGGGTAGGCAGAGACTATCGAGTGCCAGACCTCACGATCCTGACAAACCTGTCTTGCTTCCTTCACATTCATAACCCTTGTCATATAAACACGCCGGTTTCGGAGACTCTTGACACCACCCTCGGATAATATCCGATTGATCTGATCGTGAAATGTTAGTAAATATTTCAAAGAAATATTAAATATTATAGTAGTTAAATGGTTAAAACTTAATGAATGTTTTTAAATGAAAGAAAAAAGTTTTTAATTTCATATTATCCGAAAAAACTATGAAATATATTTGTCCAGCAATATGGCTTTTAGGTTTCAGAAGGATAAGTCTAAACATCAATCGATTTCTTCGGACTGTTCACCCCAATCTGAAAGTGGGTTACAATACGTACGGTATGGAACAGGTGGACCTTTCAGTTACAATTTCCCACCAGCTCCGTCTTTGTAGCGGGCAATTGATTATTGAGTCATTGCATTGAGTTATTACATATTAAGTTTACTTACTATCCTTAGACTATAGTCCGATATGATAAAACATAAAGAGTATAAAAACACTTACGAGTATAGTAGTTTAGTAACACGGTGATTAAATGAAAGAGGATAATAAATTTCTAGAGAGAAAGCTGTGTAAATAAAGTTAACATTGAAACTAAATTAAAAATTGGACGGAGTAGAAAGTGAAAACTAAATTCGAAATTGTTTGGTAGATATTTGTATATTTATTATATTGGCAGATATTGATGATATTTATTAGACATTAGTAGATATTGATCATTGTTGTTTTTTTGTTTGAAAACTAAAAATTTTGATTTGTTTGACTAGTTGATTTTCTGTGCTAGTCCGAGGCTCCTCTTTAGAATAGAACATTTGTTTTCCTGTCTGGTAGTTTGTAACTGGCGGGTATAAGTATATGGTCAGTACCGAAACCAATGGTGATAAAGTGACGCACAACATCTTTACTGGGCAGGAGTGGGTAGAGATTCATTATCTTATCTAAGTACTTCTACCTCCTAAATGACGGTTTAATGCAGTTTGAGTAGACTTAGCATTCTGGCCACAAAACAGCGCCGCAACTAGGTATAGCATCAAAAATGGTGTCTATATACCGCTGTATCTATAGCGTAGAGTGCTTGTAACACTGTAGACATAGACATTGTATCAAATTGAGTTAAGTTTCTACTTAACTCAATTTGATACAATTTATATCTTCTCACATTGAATATATTCATGCATTTAATGGGAACCACATTAAAAATTAATTAATGATAATTGTGCCTTTTTTTTATGACATTGGAAGGCAAACAAGCAGACGGATTTCCTGATGGTAAGAAATTCCCGCCGCCTAGAGACACCAAAGGTGGTGATGGTGCGTTGCCAACCACAAGCCGGGATGTTAGGCCTCGAGCAAAAGTAAGTTTACCGGCTACCTTACCCTCCGAACCGGAACACGTCATGACGTTATGGCGGCAGGAATAGGTAAGGCGGTAGTACCAATCCGGGTGAGTCGCTGCGAAACTCTTCCACCTAGTCAGATGTCACGGTGTTAGTGACGGCAAGCCTATGCTCGCCTTTTACGAGCTGCCTGGCACAGGAAGGCAGATGGTCTATTCTACAAAGGAGCCCGGACCAACACGGGGGACCTATTTTATTTTTAAGTTTTGTATTATTTAAAGTTTATTTGTTGTTTATAGCTGTAATCGTTTTTTGTACACGATGCCTTCTATTAAATTTTCACAGATTATTTTTTTGGGTTAGCTGTAAGATATTTCAGTAGTTAGTGATAAGCTCACCTGTTCTGCATATATGCTTCCCTGTATTTTTTATACTTTTTTACTTTTGTGTATGTGTGTAATAAAGTGTTAAATAAATAATGTATTGTTTAGTTCTATTTCTATGTAATTTTAATTAAAACAATATACTTACTTAGGAATTGAATCAATATAGCATTGCAGTGTTAATTAAAATTTGTCAGTTACTTGTGAAGAGATTTGAAGAATTGATAAGTGTACGTTTTAGGTTGTCCTATTACCATCAAATCCAGATTTGGTAATGGAATTCCTGAAAATCGAGGCATATGTTAAATTTATGTCAAAGTTGGTTTCTAGCAATTTTAATGTTTTTAAATTATGTCTTTGAAGTTTTTGACTATTATTGTGACTGCAAACCTACAAAATGCACGTCTTACATCTTTTCTGTGATACTTGCGTCTTAAAATCAAAGATGTTAATAGTGTGCTGCCATCGTGACGATATAGCGTTTGGCGTAAGAGTCGTTATGTTCACAACAAAAATACCACGAATGACTGAATAAGGTGGTATATTCTAATCAAAGCAAGATTTTATGTTTGTATATACGTGAACAAATAAAGTTGTATACACACACAATAAAAAAGAACATAAGCTAAAAAAGCAACTATAAAAACACCACTAAAAAGAAAGACCGAAAATCGCCTGTAGCTGTACTCGGGGCACACCACCTGTGGCTGCGTAAATTTAGCATATCTCCTACTCTCTTGCACTTGTAAGATTCCTCTATAACTCTCTCATTCCAGCATGTTTTCACAAATAAGTTGCATCCGAAAACAACATACAAAACCTTCGTTTTGTTTCATAGAAATGTAAACTCTATGTTTGAGGTGGTAGGTTAAATTTTGTGTAACAGGTAAGTGACTGAAAACTCTTTGTTAGCCACACTGAAAGTTTCAGGATAGGAAATACACCGCCACGTTGCATTCTCTGATTGTAATATAAAGCGATTTAAAATAAATAGTGTTGGTATTACATATATCGATATATTGATCTATGCAATCTTTATTTCAATTCGCCACAAATAACCATTTGCATTTTACTGAGTTAAATATTTAACTCCGAGTTAGCTTCGACCTTTGGTTATGTCACATATATTTGAAAATTTAACCCAACAATAAAATTAATACGGGAACATGCAAGTGACCCTGAATAAGAGAAATCTGTTAAAATTCTTACAAATATAAAAAAATAATTTCTTCACAATTCAGGAAGCTTAACAAGCGGACCGATCGCCTGATGAGAAACAAATGTCGGTTTTAAACGTCAAATGTAAGATTGCCAACCTAAGTCCAACGACAGAGACAAACATCTACTTTATTTCGAAGAGAATATGTAAGGTAGTGGCATCAATCGAGGTGACATGGCATGGTATATGTTCGAATGAATGGACTGGCTGTCCTTTGAATGATAGCAGCGCGACATAACAGGAAAGACAGTGCGTAATAAAACGATCAGACCTACCAGAAGAATTTTTAACTCCAAATAACACATACACCACTAAGCTGTGTTATTAACACCGACTACATATATACACACACCACTAAGAACTCGACGTGCGTTTCGCTTCCCAACCAAAGCTTCATCAGGAGAAGTCGACTGCACTCCACGAAGGTCGAGGTCGGTTAGTGCTCAACTCGAAATTTTTCCTCTGGGAATTGCTAAATTAAATAATTTTATTTGGATTTGCTGGCCAAAAAAATGCTTAGTATCTTCACGCCCATATCCCTGAAGAGGTAGGCAGAGGCACAACCAGGGCACCCACGACTAGCCGAAGATACTAAGTCCCATAATTTGATAGGTGGCAAGCCTATCGCCAACCGGGCACGTTTCCAATCCCGACCAACATTTTTTTTATTAGAAAATTGGAAAAATCCAATTTTCTTTTTGTTGGCCGACCCGGGATTCGAACCCGAGACCTCATGCAGTCAAGTCCAACGCCCGGACCGGTCGACCACAAAGGCGAGAAAAAAATGCTTAGCCTATATTTTCTTAAAAAGCCTAGCTGGGACCAACATAAGAAAAATTAAGAATCTCAATTTCATAAGAATAGTGTCAGATAGTTAAGATAACACACTATAAAACCGAATCAATAATATCGACAGAAACATGAATATCGATAATCACCACACCACTACGAGTACAATTTATCCGCGACAGAATAAACCACGGGCTAATCCTGGCGGAGTGTCAGGAATTCGTGGCATTGTCTTGTGTTTTGGGAACACCCACATTGTTGCACAAATTGTCCAAATTCTCGCAAAATTAACATTTAAAACGCAGATTAAGTGTTCACAGCCCTTCTGTGAACTATTCGGGAGAATAAACCTGTTGCAATGGTTTTTAATACTGCCTTTTTAAAAAGAAAAAGAAATGTTTGGTAGAGGGCTTATCATAGCAATTGAAGGGTTTCGAATGAATTTAAGCTTTGTAAATATTCATTTCTATTTTTTTAAATTAAGAGTTTTTTTCGGACAGTGGTTTGTAGAGTTTTAGTCCTGCTATGAAATGTCTTTTATTTATATGTGTAAGTGGTATTTGGAGATGTTCCATTATCTTTGATGTTTGAGAACCTCTGGTTTAGCAGACACGCTTTACGCCAACGAACATTAACGAGGTTCAGGTTCGATTAGAGATAGGGGTATTTCATGATGTCTTCATTTCACGGTCTGAGTATTTATTACATCTATTTCAGTGTATTGTTCTACGTATCAATGTCGTTGACTTATGTCATAAGAATATTGTAACACAATCATATAAAGATAACGTTGCCCGGGATTGGATATGTTCCCAGTTTGCGATAGGCTTGCCACCTATCTCATTGTGGGGTATAGCCGTAAAGATACTTAAGATAATAAAACTCGCCCCTGTCACTCTCCATAATTCCGGCCCTGCACTATATTGTAATCCATATATCCATTTTAATATTGAAACTGAGATAGCCGGTCTATCTGTCTTTCTGTTGCGTTTTTACAGATAACCTGTAGAATCGTTTTTGATTTAATTAGTTATGGGTATCTTTGAAGACCTAAGTTCAAACGTAGTCTAAACATAATAAGTTTTTTAAATAAATCAACCATCAAAAGACTATGGGATTGTAAAGGGTAATGAAAGTTTGTATGAAAATCAATTATACGCTGATTAAATCTCCGTGACTTAAACAGTTAATGTAGAATAGGAAGTTTCTCGAAGCGTCTTAGATAATATGTTAGTGGGCTTAAGTCAGCAATACACATATAACTACAAAAATCTATTAATGTTATAAATGCATGCAAAAGTTTGCATATTTGTTTGTTTGTTACTACTTCACGCAAAAACTGCTGAACTGATTTTAATGAAATTTGGCACAGACTTAGAGGGTTAGAGGGTGTTTCATGTTTTAAACACCAGCAAAAGCTACTATTTATATATATTCAATAAACACACCCGAGAAACAAAAAATAATGTTTTACATTGAATTCCATATCGGGAATCGAAGTTGGGCCTCGTGAAAGTTACTCGCACAGAAACCTACCGACTAACGAGACAGTCATAAACCTGAAGATGTACAAGTACTTGCCTCTAATAATACCATTCTTCGAATACTCGTGAATTTGTCTGTATATTAGTAAATACCAAATACAACCGGCGTACAAGTTTCTAAGGTCAGAGGTTAGGCTTTCACCGAAGGTTTTAACTGGCATTCAATATATTCGGTAAATCCGTAGATTTATCAGCATTGTTTAAATACCGGTTATACGAAAAATTCGCTGGCGAAAGGCTAGGACTGGAGGCTTTATGTACCAACTGTGTCACATCACGGGAAAACACAAATTTATTGTTTTTAAGATCAACAAATTTTTAATGGGATGAGAAAGAGATCAAAAAATTTTTAATGGGATGAGAAAGCGAACAGGTACATGGATCTGATAGTAAACGACAGTGGCCTATAAACACCATAATTATTACAGGTCGATGTCCTGTGGCCGAAGTGTTAGACCTAATGTGCCATTCTACGGCTATTCTGCAAACCAGGGGACTGATTATGTAACTCAGTTTCCAACTAAAATGGAAAAGTGGACATCAAATAACTGTCAAATAACGTCTTTTATAATTGCTATCCCCAGTGACCAACAGAAATTCAGTAGAGATAGCAAACATGAATAACGTCATTGACCGCCTCGTTGGTCGAGTGGCTAACGTACACGCTTAACTACATCGACCAAACGCGAGGCTCGGGTTCGATTCCCGACGGGGGCAGGCATTTGTGTGATGAACATTTAGATGTCTGCATTTCCGGGTCTGGGTGTTTATTAAATATATTCTGGTATCTATTTAAGTATTTCTATGTATTAGAATCGTTGACTAACACCCATAATACAAGCATATAATTTGCTTACTTTGGGGTTAGATTCAATTCGTGTGATTTGTCTAGGGACTTTTTCATTTTGAGTTGACAACTGAGATAAATAATCAGCAGCCTGATCACAATGTCATTAAGAGCAGGAATAGATAAGATGATGTTTACTCAGGTAAGTTGCTCTACAACCAGTGGTCTTGTTGGTCATGGTCTGTTTAACCTATCCTTGCCTCTACTTTCCAGGTGTTCTACACTACGGATCCGGATCGATACGATAAATGTATGTTAACTATTCTTAAAAAAGTAGTTATACCCTTTTAACTGGGACACCGTTATGTATTTTTAAGTTGAATTCCTATATTCGAGTTCTGGTCGCTGGATGGCGGGAACTTCAGTTAGGCTTGTCAGATTCTGTGTCGTTTGGAGGATTATTTGCCACAACAGTTACACTGCTTACGAGGAATTACCAAAATAAAGGCTTATTTTACATCTGTTACAATGTAGCAAAGGAAGCAAACAAGCCTGCTGGTAAGAGACGACTGTCATCTACATAATTTATTTGCCATCTAGGTGGTGAAGTCCTGCATCCACTGACGCTGACTTGAAAGCTTAGTTTTTCCTGCCGCCGCCGTAAGATTGGCTACTTCATCCTCTTTTTAACTAATTTTCCCTATTATAAAACTTGCTCCGAGCTTCTTCGCAGAATCGACCTTCTGTAACTGCCAGGCATCTCGTGAAAGGTGAGCATAACCATACCGTCACTAACAATGTGACGCCTAACTAGGTGGTAGAGTTTCGGAGCGACTTACCCACTCCTACCGCTATAACGTCAGTGCTTGTCGTTGACGTATTTCGGTTCTGAGGACAAGATAGTCGCTAAACTTATTCAAGGTCTAATATCTCAGCCTCAGGTTGGCAACGCACCATTACCACCTTTGGTGTCTCTAGACGGCATTAATATTTATTATCACGAAATCCGTCTGCTTGTTTGCCTTCCAATATCATAAAAAAATCATGACATGATTAAGCAGCTGTTTGGCAGGCGTCGTCTATTCCAATAGGTACCATTTGGAAACAGGACTATAATTTCTTTCCGTTCTTATAAAAAAAATTTGCCTGTAGGAGTACTTGCTGTAGCTACAACACTATATAATTAGTAACTGACCTGATTTAAAAAAGATATAATCGAAGGTAATCATAAAAAAATGGTCAATGAATTAAGTATTTCTTCTTTCTCTTTCGTTAGAACATGTTGACGTATCGAGATAAGATGTTAGTACTACCTAAACCTAAAAATCGGTCAAGCCGTTTAGATTTCAATTCATATTATCGTACGAACATACACACTTGCACCTCATATTAGTAGAGATATTTATTTTGCAAAGCGAACAAATCTTCCCTCCTATTGTAGTTTTGACCTTTTCTAGTACCTATTAAATTAAGATAACTGATGCAATTGCAGAACGCACATTTAATTCAGACATCTAACCTTAACTTGCCGCATCTTATCACACGAAAGATAGCACTTATCAAAACAAAATGGCATCCAAACTTATCTATCATAGTAACTGGTGACCTAGAACAATTTACTAGGAAGCGTTTTGACATTGGGCGCGACCTTGCAAAGAGAGCTCGTGATTGGCCAAAAATCCAAAATGGCGTCTGCGCCTACGCAGCTGTCATTGTTTCTGTTAATTAGATGACCGGTTTGGTGTGTTTTTCATACGTTTTATATAACTCGATAGATAATTTGCATTTTAGTCGCGTAGAGAATGGATTGTTTAGATTCATGGACGGTTTCAAGACGGAAATGTTTAATTAATGCAGTATTAAGTACCTTTAAGTACTTAGGTTATTTATCTATTTTTATGGTTTAAAGTGGGAAATAATCTGGTGGGGCTAGTGATGGTAAAAGACAACCAATGCCTATATACATATTACTGATGTTGTTACTGTTGTTGTGATAAGCGGCAACTTGTGTCACTCCACCACGGAACACGGCAATAGCGAGCACTGACATTATTACGGTAGCAATAAGTAAGATGTTGCTGCAAAGTGTTTTACTACGTAGTTTTAACAAACTGCATTACAGAATTTAGCATCTAAAATTGCACATAGATCATTCTACTAGCGAGCTATTTTTTTTTATGATATTGGAAGGCAACCAAGTAGACTGGCTGATGGTAAGAAATTCACGCTACCTAGAGACACCAAAGGTGATACTGATTGTAGCGGCAGATAATACGTTATTGCGGCAGGAATAGGTAAGGCGGTGGTACTAATCCAGCCCGGATTCATTCATAATCCAGTCGCTGTGACACTCTACCACCTAGAGCCCGGACCAATACAGGACCGATGGCGTCACCACATCCCTACGTCAGTAAATACCAAATAAAATACCTATAATTTATTATAATTTCAGAAACCGGGCTATGTTTAGAAACGATGGTACTACAAGGACGATAGGTTGTAGTACTGGCTGCCGGGGAGTTTGTTTCGCCGTTTCTTCTCCCGACTGGCTAGGTTTGGAAACGGTGGTAGTTTACGGTAGACAGGGTTAAAATTATTAACATTTTAAAATTGTTTGTAAGTTATAATTCAAATTGTAATAAGAATAAAACTATTTGTTAAATGAATATTTAAACATTGTGTATATAACTAAATAATCAGTTTTTAAAAATATTTCAATATTTGCACACCACAATGTGGTAGGATATGTTGGAAAGCTTAAATAAATTTGTAACAAGCTTAACACACATATTCCGCAAATAAATATATTTTCTTTCTTTCTTACTATCAATGTATTTGTACAACAGCAATCAATGTATACTTCAAATGTATTTACCACGATATTTCGCAAGGGTCCACAGAGGTAAGGCAACGGCAACTGACCACGTCACCTATTCGTGAGTCAGATGAGACTGTGGAGATTGCTGCTGTGCTGTTTTGGAGTAATCTACAATTCTGAAAAGGTAATTCAGAGCGACCATTTGTAATGAAAAATACAAGGTAGAAGACTACATACCTGATCAAATTTATACTCTTCATCATCGACACTTAGTGGAATTCTATTGTAGATGTACATACTTTATAAATAACACTTGTACTTTTCCACAATAACCTAAGTAATAAAGCTAAAGGTTATTTTATTTGTTTTTATGTCTGGGTTAATCTGATAGGTATACATACTTTATAAATAACACTTGTACTTTTCCACAATAACCTAAGTAATAAAGCTAAAGGTTATTTTATTTGTTTTCTTGTCTGAGTTAATCTGCTACATTTCATTAATTATTTTTATGGTTAGTATACAAAGATAAACAAACGGATATTCCGATAAAACCAAAGGTTGTAATAGAAGGTAGGAAGGTACGCATTACCCATCTGGGGCTGAGATCTCAAGCGTATTTTATAAATTTGTTTATCACCCACTAAACCCGCGAAACTGAACACGACAATAGTGAGCACTGATGTTTAGGAGAAGGTAGAATCTCTACCAAGATGCCTGTCTATAATAAGTATAAAATGTGTAACAAAATTTTGTACAGATTTAAAATAACAAATGATTAATATACAAGAAAGGGCAAACTCCTGGAATTCAGTCATGTGGAAACGTAAATGACAGATAAAATATTGACAAAGCAGATATACAATGCGAATGTGGATGGATGTAGGTACCCGGGGAGACCAAAGCTGACATTTCACGATCAGATCAATCGAATATTATCCGAGGGTGGTGTCAAGAGTCTCCGAAACCGGCGTGTTTGTATGAAAAGGGTAATGAATGTGAAGGAAGCAAGACAGGTTTGTCAGGATCGTGAGGTCTGGCACTCGATACTCTCTGCCTACACCGTAAGGGACTTGGCGTAAAGATCAGTAATTATGATTAATCGAATACTAAGTGATGTAGTTAATTTGTGTAGAGCAAGAAATTAAAAAATATCTAGCCACGCACCAGTAACTTCTATGTGTGTATAGACAGCTATTGTCTCAAACCATCGTTAAAAGTACGTTCGAATAAGACAACCGTCGCCTATAGACACCAAAGACGTTAGTGTGTTGCTATCTTATGACCGACATCTTAGATTGCAAATCTAATTTCAACCACTCCCCTTCCAGTTTGCAGTAATAGCGACCACTGGTACTACAGTTGCAGGTAGGATGGTAGTACCACCCCGAGCTGCTGCAAAATACTCCCTCTAAATAAAGAAGAGTAATAATTTATTAAAAATACTTAATTGATAGTTAAGACGGGTTACATAAAAACTGCAGCTCGAAATATTGATAAAGGGTGGCTTGATAGGGGAGGGTGGCCTATTGATCGGTCCCCTACCCCCCAAGTGTATACCTATAAAAAGCGTAACAAATTTTCGTCTTAAGAAAAGGAAAAGAAAAAATGTATACAGCCACCCGCTCGCCAGGGTGGCGCCCCCTAAGGGGGTCGGGGGTGAATTTTTCTCGTGGTCCCGCTCTCCCGGTCCAGCGTAAGATGTTACAAAGGATTCTTTGTTAGTGTAGTAGTTAATTAGATTTGGGATATGCAATTTTTGGTTGGCTTTTAACCTGCAGATGAACTTTTTCTGATGAAGTGAAGTATAAACATAAAGGAAAACTTTTAAGGAAATATTAAAGTTGTCTTGATGTCTGCTTCTTTTTATCTATTTATATCCTCCGACATCAGACGTTGTTATCTGGATGATATTTACTAATTTTTAGTAAATTTCCTTTAATAGTTGAATTTGCCAACTATCATATTGTGGAACTAAGTACTTGTAACACTTGGTTGTGCTGTTAATTAAAATAAAAATATTTCTTAATCAATTAATATATTTTTTATAAAATATCTATATTCTCATTTTACGTTCTACTATCTTATTTTGACAGTATTCTTTAACATATTTTTCAATTCTAATTATTTGTAACTAGCTGTCCCGGCGAACTTCGTTCCAATCGTCCGTTTGTATGGGAAAAAGTATTTTTTTTGTTTCCTCGCAGACAAACAAGATAAAAATTATCCTGTGTCCGCGTTTTGGTTCTAAGCTAAAGAAAGGTTTCTATTAATTTTCAGCCAAATCGATTTAGCCGTTTCTGAGGTATAAATAGTGTAACGAACACGACTTTTTATAATATAAACAGATTTGAAATTTGTTTAGTTTTTAAACATTTTTGTTCTGGCTGCAGTCAGTAGAGATTGCATAGTAATGCAACCTCGGTTTATTTTAAATTGCGGTTATCCTAATTGCACCTTAGGTTCAGGTGGGATTATGATTATTTTGGAGATATGAGTGTAAACATAGTTACTTTACAAACCATATTCATAACGAAAGAATGGTTTAATAAAAATTTAACATCAGGAATGTATAAGATTTGAAGAGAAGTTTTAAAAGTTCAACATCACAATACATTTTAACACATTCGAAGTTTTGATAAAAAATCTAAATTAATATTTTTTTTAATTACAATTATTACAATTTAAATAGTTAATGTAGTTTTAACTTTCTTCTCTTTTCATCTTCATGCGTGAAATGATTAATACAAAGATATGTATCTTCACACTAAGTCTCTTGTGGGATAGGCAGAGAGTACTCTTTGTCTAAAGCGATGTCTACTTCTTACCATTAGCAAAATTGTTTATAGTTTACATATTTGTAATCGGGGTCACATTGTCGTCGAGCTTTATGAAAAATTTATGCATTATTAATTATAACTCAAAACCATTAAGAACTTAGTAGGTCGGTTTGTATTTTTGTAATGAATTAATAAATTTATAATCCGATGTGGATCTTTAACAAGCCTCGGAGAATCTTGATATCACTTGGATGGAAGCCGAGCAATTTGATCTTGGAATGTCAACCAAGGTCTCCCCTGGTATCTACCATCCATCCAAATTCGCATTGTATATCTGCTTTGCTGTGTTTTGTCAAACTTTAATTTGTCATTCTTCATACATGTTCGAAGTCAGCGAACGTAACACCACAGATTTTCCGTAGCGCTCTCATTTCGACCGCATTTATCCCACACTCTTGCTTTTCCTGACATACCCAACTATCGCTTCTATACAACCAAGTTGGGATAAGCACAGAATTATGCAAGCAAGTCTAATACTTTGACTAATAACCTCACTTTCAAATAGCTTAACCAGCGCTCCATTCACACTATGCCCTGCACATACTCTTCTCTCTACATCCGCGGTGTACCTTCCATCCCTACTAAAAACACAACCAAGATATACAATTTCATTTACTTATTCTTTCGCTACATCATCAACTAAAACTCTTACATCCATTCTGGCTTCTCTTTTAACACCATAACTTTTGTTTTCATTGCATTCAAATGTAAGCCCCTTTCTTTACCTTCCATAACTGTCACTAGTGTTTGCAGCTCAAATGGTGTAGAGCCCAAAAGTACAGCATCATCTGCATAAAACAAGCAGTTCACAACTTGGTCAACTACACACATTGCCACATTTAATGATCTTAACCTTTGCAGACATTTGTCCAAATATAAGATAAACAAGCGTGCCGACAACACACAACCCTGCTTGTTCGATGTTGACATCAAACAAAGGCGATATGTTGCCGTCCACCATCAAAATAAACATGTGAGATAGAAGGTGATTAATCCATAATTAAAGAAAAATTGGGATCAATTAACATTATATTAATACGTGAAACAAAAACTTTGGACCCCTTTTTACGAAAATTGCGGGGACGCAGGAGCATAAAATTTGGCACACTTATAGATTTATTTATGTGTAGAAGAAGTGCAGAACGCTAATATAAATAACATTACCCACACTACCATGCATATGACACAAAAACAAATATATTGATCACAGATGGCGCACTAAAAAATTTGAAAACTAAGTAGTCGTAGTAAGTAAGTAAGTACTAGTAGTCTTGAGAAATGAAGATGGCGTTCTTATCAACAAGATATTCTTTTTTATAACATTGGAATGCAAACAAGCAGACGGATTTCCTGATGGTAAGAAATTCTCGCCGCCTAGAGACACCAAAGCTGGTAATGGTGCGTTGCCAACCTGAGGCCGGGATGTTAGGCCTCGAGCAAAAGTAAGTTAACCGGCTACCTTACCCTCCGAACCGGAACACGTCATGACGTTATGGCGGTAGGAATAGATAAAGCGGTGGTACCAATCCGGGTGAGTCGCTGCGAAACTCTACCACCTAGTAGGATGTCACGGTATTAGTGACGGCAAGCCTATGCTCGCCTTTTACGAGCTGCCTGGCACAGGAAGGCAGATGGTCTATTCTACAAAGGAGCCCGGGCCAATACGGGGATATTAACATTTATTATCAGATTCTGATAATTACTCATGTGACGATGGTGGTTTTACGAATAGTGACAAGAATAGAAGATATTGTCACATTGACCGCACTTAGGTATACGGTTAGTTTTATTCTATTATTCTCTGCATCTGATATTATAAGTAATACAGCCCCACTCAGAGATTTAAATTAGGTTAAATTGTGACTTATTGATATATAAATGTTAATTGACGTTTTTAAGTGGAACTGTTAGTCTCACTTACACGTACCAGCAGTTTAAAAAATAATACTTATTGATATTTGTAAATCTTAATTTTATGGATTTTGCTCTTAGCTATGCCACAGAAACCACTTTAGGTATCGACATAAAAAGTAGCCTGTCTTCAGCCTTCTGAGTATTTTTGCTACTAAAAATACAACATAGATTCTATTTTTGTGAAATTGAACAAACATAAAATATTTTCGATTTTTTATATTATCATAATAATATTAGTAGGTAATTTACAAAAATAAATGAATAAAAAACCTTGTTATTTTATAAGGTAATAGCAATGTGAATTTTGTGCTAACTTGTAAAATTGGTCAAAAACTTGTGACACAACCTACTTTATATTTTCTATCGTCGGCGTTTAGAAATACTTTCATAAATTCATATCTTAGCATCATCAGGGCTATAGCCAGATAGGTGCTTGTATAGAGAAACCGGTTGGCTAAACCAAAAAAATAAAAAGGAATAAAATATATTGTGGAAAGTACAAGTGTTTGTAAATAAATTGCACCAAGCACCGACGCTAAAAAATATAGAAACTACGATTTTTTTAATTTTATAATATGGCGAAGACTATTTTTATTTTGCTGTTAAGTTTTGTGTGGAAGAAGAAATGTAGGTCTGCAACATTTTTATACCAACACTTTCTTTTCTCTCATCTCTCTTTATCTGTCCACCATATAACCTCGCTTGAAAATATGAAACTAGTATTTTTAAATTGATCTATAAGTACGTTCCAATGTTCCTGCACATTCTAAGTTTATAAATAGTCGAACTTACTTTTACAACTTTCTTAAAGTAAATTGGACCTTTTATAAACCTTTTAAGTTTCTAATTACCACACTGCAAAACTTATGACCTTAAAAGATTTACGGGATAATCTGTAAAGAATAAATGTAATTAGACTAAACGTTAATGAATCATAATCCAATTTACGTTTTGACTTATACCCCTTCCCATGGGAGCTCTTTTAATAAGCACGATAAATAGTAGTATATAACCTTTCTCATATCGTAGGTTACTGTTAAGCTTACTGTTAAGCTTCGATAGTACTATCGGTTTAGTAGATTCATTGAGAATCGCGATTGGGATACAGACAGATATACAAAAATTCTTTAAATTCTAAAAATGCATTTTGATGTCCATTTTCAGTCACTTGCACTTTTATTGTAAAATATATGCAATATACATAATTCATTTTTCTACAGTTTGACCATAAACTATATCCGGCAACTTCGTATCCCTTGAAATTAACTACTAACAGTTTGTATGGACAAAACTGAAGTTTTGTATGATAATGATAAGGTATGACATATTTGTATGAACAAAACTGTTTTTTCCACTTTCCTGCAATCTCCCTGGATTTTCTTTTCAGACGAGCCGTCTCCTGACTACACCAAATACAGAAAAAAATGATTATCAAACTTAGTCTGCGTGAAGCGTAATGCGATAAACACGCGAAATGGGGATTCATATCTATATTAATAATTTCGTCAAGGGGTACGGTAGACTCGATTGAAACCTTACCTGAATAATAAAACATA
>NJDD01004607.1:29677-41966 GCA_002245505.1 Calephelis nemesis | reverse complement strand
AAGAATAGAAGATATTGTCACATTGACCGCACTTAGGTATACGGTTAGTTTTATTCTATTATTCTCTGCATCTGATATTATAAGTAATACAGCCCCACTCAGAGATTTCAATTATGTAACATTGTGACTTAATAATATACTAAACGTTAATTGACGTCTTTAAGTGGAACTGTTAGTCTCACTTACACGTACCAGCAGTTTAAAAAAGAATACTTATTGATTTTTGTAAATCTTAATTTTATGGATTTCGCTCTTAGCTATGCCACAGAAACCACTTTAGATATCGAGATAAAAAGTAAGCTGTCTTCAGCCTCCTGAGTATTTTTGCTACTAAAAATACAACATAGATTCTATTTTTGTGAAATTGAACAAACATAAAATATTTTCGATTTTTTATATTATCATAATAATATTAGTATGTAATTTACAAAAATAATTGAATAAAAAACCTTGTCATTTTATAAGGTAATAGCAATGTGAATTTTGTGCTAACTTGTAAAATTGGTCAAAAACTTATGACACAACCTACTTTATATTTTCTATCGTTGGCGTTTAGAAATACTTACATAAATTCATATCTTAGCATCATCAGGGCTATAGACAGATAGATGCTTGTTTAGAGAAACCGGTTGGCTAAACGAAAAAAATAAAAAAGTATAAAATATATTGTGGAAAGTACAAGTGTTTGTAAATAAATTGCACCAAGCACCGATGATAAAAAATATAGAAACTACGATTTTTTTCAATTTCAAAATATGGCGAACACTATTTTTATTTTGGTGTTAAGTTTCGTGTGGAAGAAGAAAGGCAGGTCTGCAACATTTTAATACCAACACTTTATTTTCTCTCATCTCTCTTTATCTGCCCACCCTATAACCTTGCTTGAAAATATGAAACTAGTATTTTTAAATTGATCTATAAGTACGTTCTAATGTTCCTGCACACAAGTTTATAAATAGTCTAACTTACTTTCACAACTTTCTTAAAGTAAATTGGACCTTTTATAAACCTTTTAAGTTTCTAATTACCACACTGCAAAACTTATGACCTTAAGAGATTTACGGGATAATCTGTAAAGAATAAATATAATTAGACTAAACGTTAATGAATCATAATCCAATTTACGGTTTGACTTATACCCCTTCCCACGGGAGCTCTTTTAATAAGCACGATAAATAGTAGTATATAACCTTTCTCATAACATATCGTAGGTAGCTACCTTACTGTTAAGCTTCGATAGTAGGTAGGTACTATCGGTTTAGTAGATTCATTGAGAATCGCGATTGGGATACAGACAGATATACAAAAATTCTATAAATTCTAAAAATGCATTCTGATGTCCATTTTCGGTCACTTGCACTTTTATTGTAAAATATCTGCAATATACAGAATTCACTTTTCTACAGTTTGATCATAAACTATATTCGGCAACTTCGTAACCCTTGAAATGTACAGCTAATAACAGTTTGTATGGACAAAATTGAAGTGTGGTTTTTCTCACTTTCCCTGCAAATTTCCTGGGTTTTCTGTTTCCATTATCCGTCTCCTGACTACACCAAATACAGTAAAAAGTAATTTTCAAACTTAGTTTACGATATTCAAGCATGATGCGATAACCACGCGAAATGAGGATTCAATTTTATATATATAGAAGAAAAAGTATCTTCACGGCCATATCCCCGAAGAAGGCAGAGGCACAACCATGGCAGTCATGTCTGGCCGAAGACACTAAGTCCCACAATGTGATAGGTGGCAAGCCTGTCGCCAACTGGGGACATATCCAATCCCGATCAACGTTTTTCTATTAGAAAATTAGAGAAACTAAATTTTCTTTTTCCGACCGGGATTCTAACCCGAAACCTAATGCAGTCAACTCCATCACGTAGACCACTAGACCACAAAAGGCGATAGAAAATATATATAATAGTCATAAAAAAATGAATAGGTACCAAAACATGTAAAAAAAATTAGGAAACTACGGTACACAAACGCGTTCTAATTCCTTAATCAGCCATCTCCAGGCAAACCTTCGAAAACAACAGCCGACGAGATATTGCGCGATCTGGAAAACATGTGCACCTTGCGCTAATTGGAACATATTGTGCTAAAAGCAGCAGCTTATGCTTAAGTAAAATATATCTACATCTATGCAAATAAGTAAAATTACAGTGTATGTTTATAATATTAAAAAAAAACGCGTTTACTACATGTATTTTAATTTGTATACGGTACGTATACATTTTTTTTTTCATATTTTTTGTCTGTCTGTCTGTTCTGTCTAATTTCTGTCTTCTGAAACAACTAGAATGGTTTTCACTGGCAGATAGGCTAATTTCATAATATTGATATTTCATAATACAGTATCTTTGTATATTTAAAAAATTCTTGATATTGGTATCGTTGCCTAACACCCATAAGCCCATAGCACAAACTTTTATTATCCTTACTTTGATCTTAGAACAAGTAGTGTAATTTGTTTTGGTACATTGATTTGTTTTATTTTAAATAAATTCTAAATTAAGTAAATAACTAAATTACTTTTTTAAAAACTATGAAACTTCACGCGGACAAAGTTGTAAGTAAACACAGAAAGTAACATTTAACTATAGTCTCAGATTGGGGCTTATTATTTATTTTCTTCTCTTGATATGAGTAGAATAAATAAAATAAATAAAATGGAATATCAAACATAGATTTAGTATACTTAGATGCCTTTATCTGCTTAATCTTTTCCAGCAAAACTTGGAACGGAAGAAAACAGATGTTGTACAATGCTTGTTGCGGGTATATCCTACAAAAGACTCAATCGTCCTAACTTATACAATCAAATCATATTATTTAGGTATAGGTATACATTTACGTATTGTTATTTTAAAATTATTTGTTTTAATAAGTCAAAAGTTGACATAATCGCAATTTATACAAAAAAGTGTGGTTAGGAGTTGACGTTTAATATAATATAAACCTTCAGTAACAACATGTGTTTCACGTAATTTAGTTTGCCTTAAACTTCTTTTTTCTAAACTAAATTGTAATTTATGCATTCAATTTAGTTTCACAAGTTGAAGTTGAGAACCGCGAAGATTCTCATTTAAACGTAAACACTGTAAATCAGAGTCCAGACACAAAAACGAAAGGAATTAAAACAACGAAGCCATCCAATATCCTCTATCCGCGTCTAAAATATTCTGAGTGACCACAAAATTCAATTTGCACGCTCAGAAAATGCTCCTTACTTTCGCAGACGTACAAAATGAAAACATGCTTCGGAAAAAAGTGGGGGGTTCCTACAGCAGGAATTAAACTTGGGTGGGGGAGGAAGGAACGTGGGGAAGACGCTGGATGATTAATTATTAGTTTGTGTGTGTTCGGAAGATACCGTCTATCGCTAAACGCCGCTGTGTGCGGTGGAGGCGGACGTGTGTTTTTATTAATTACGTATGTTTAATTGGATTTATTAATCTCTAGAGTTCGTAGCTTATAATATTATGATGTATTATTTTGTTGATTTGATTTCATGATTATGTTAAACTATTCTTTCAAAGATTTTTTTATTGCTTCACCCTAAACAAATTAAAATGCCACATGATTTTATTTTAATATAATGTCGTTTAAGTAAGCAAAAATCTGCTTTAAGAAGTGGTAAGTCGAATTTACAACTTTGTTCTTTGTTGGATGTTAATAAATTTAAATAGAACTGAAATTTGCTTTCGATATAAAAAAAAATAAGATTTTTCAATAACTTCCGACAAAATCTACATGTAAATAAGAACCTTCTTGATAACATTGGCTTTTGAAATTCGAACGAATCGGTCCATCAGTCTACAGGCCCACAGACTTTCTTTCTTTTTAATTAGAGGGTTAAAATAAGAATCACGAAAATTCGTTCATCCAACAAACAAAGAACACAGAAAAAAATACGGGTTCGAATTAAGTACTTCCTCCTTTTTGGAATTAGATTTAAAGGAAATACAGTAAGCTCCAAAATTATTCCTTTTGTAAAGGTAAGTAGACCTTGAACAAAAGGGATAAAACGTAACCTATTGTGTCCGCGTGCCAAATATCGTCTCGTACAGTTCAGGCTTTGAAATGTGAATACCAAATACAAACGTCCAAAAACATTTAAATTTTCTTTATTTAAAAAAACATTACGCATTCATAATTGGGAAGAATGAAGATTTAATAATGAATAGTCAAACTTTTTTTCACCAAATATGGTAAAGTCAAGAGGCTTCTAAACCGTTATTGTTTTATGAAAAGACTAACTGTGGATTACAGAGGAAGCTAGGCAGGTCTGCCCCTGCTCTGCCGAGCTCGCAAGGGACTTGGTGTAAATTTGTGGATGGATGTCAGTATGTAGGTATTTAAAAAAAGAAACAAAATCACTGTTGCAATTATTTGAGAATTTTATTAATTTAATATTATTCCTAAATCGTAAATCATAGGTGCTTTACACTTTGTGAAGCTACGTCGATTTACGCCCATCAATTCAAATCAAACTTAAAGTTATACAAAAATAAGTTTTAAAGTTTTTCGCAAACACGTCTTCCAAAGTAAATATTTTGAACTACTAGCAATAAATGTTTTTCCAAAAATGTTGAAAATGATTTTTTTAAGTAATATTTTAAATATTTTTAGGGTTTACAAACAAATATAAATTTCAGTGAGAATACATAGGTAGGTAGGTACACTTTAAAACATGAACTTTCTTTTAAAGGAAAAATAACGTAAAATCTTGAAGTAAATAAAAAGGTTGACAAAATGAACGAAATTATGTCAGTGACGGAAACTAAAAATAGTCTCTCCTATCAAAATATCAATAAATTGTAGAAAGTTAAGGCAAGCTTAAACGAATTATTGATTTGAAAACGTATATGTAGTTACTAAGTCATCGAATACATAAATCACTAAGAATGTCTCAATACGATTGTGTTGTCTATGCATATAATAGAGAGATCTTTCTCCGAGTACTGGCCCCGTAACTTAGTAACCGTATAACCTAGACGGTACCAACTGCGATGTAAACGCGCCAACTGCCAACAATTGTTGCTTCGCCTTAACTGGTTTTATTTTATCTTTTAACATTTTGCAATGTCATTTTTAATTAAATTCAATAATTAATACTTCATTATAAAAAACACTAACTATAAATACAGTGCTTAAAAATACCTCAAAGTATAACAAAAATAATTCTTCAACTGTATATATACATCGCAAAATAAGTAATCATTACAGAAAATAGCACAAAAATACAAAACTACGTTTATTTCTAATAGAAAAAAAATGTTTTTGCTAAATAGTTAGAAAGAAATATATTTATTTCCTTAAAACAATAAGAGAGTAATAAATACAGCTATGTTGTCTATGTTTTCATTAAAATTGGAGGTTTAATAAAAGTTTTAAAATATCTTTTAATTTCTCAGTTGAACGCTCTAAATTTGAATTAAAATTTCGTTCCATTTAGTTCATATTGAACCTGAATCGTCTAGTTCTAAATTTAAATATCAAAGTTGAGTGTAATATAAAATTTAAAAATAAATTTCAATTTTAGAATACACACTTAAAATATAAAGTATCACGTATAATTTATAATTTTAATTTTACTTGAGCGTAGCGGTCGCTGGCTGTGAAGGAGAGTGCACGCGGGCGAGACTATTATTTTAGTCGATTAAAATTGTAAATTTTGCGATAATATATCTTGTCTTTTATTATATTAATATGATATTATCTTAATAATTACAGAATTTTTATGTTTTGATAACTTTGAGAATTATGAATGCTGTTTTACTAATACTAAAAATACAAAAGTTTGTGAGCGTGGATGTTTGTTCCTATTTCACACACTTCTCAAATATATCAATTGAACTTTATAGTTAATGTAGTTTATATATCAGAATAACACAAAGGCTTATATACCGATTCTGTATTATTTGTTCATAATTTGTCCATATTTCATAATTTAAAAATAGAGAAAATAAGTC
Source organism: Calephelis nemesis (assembly GCA_002245505.1). Taxonomy (NCBI): domain Eukaryota; kingdom Metazoa; phylum Arthropoda; class Insecta; order Lepidoptera; family Riodinidae; genus Calephelis; species Calephelis nemesis. Next base: position 35,985 of record NJDD01004607.1, on the reverse strand, counting down.
TTTTAGAAATGATCTTGGCGTAAAATGCTGTCTAAATTGTTTAGGTTATATGAAGACAATGTACTGTGATAAATCGTTGAATTGTTCTTCATGAAGGTTGTTCTTTTATGTGGAAGTCATTATATCCAAAAAAGTAAGCGATAAGTAATACAATTAAATTAGCTGCACTGTATACTAAATCAATTTGTAAGTTTTTTGTATTTTACAAAAAAATATTAATGTTTCTCTTTTATTATTTAAGTAGTTAAATTTATTACTTTAGATGAATGCTTAAATGTTATCATGACAAAATCGACCTGAGTAGAGCACCATTAAGCGTCTTGTACGAGTATAATCTTTTTCTTAATCTGTAAATGTCAACATAAAACTGTACAAGAGTGCATTTTAGTACAATGTAAATATTTACAAAAGTAAACAGCCGGAAAAAGTGTTAAAATTGTTGATTTTTCTAAAATGTCTTTTAATGCCACAATGTGTTGTCATCCTTAGATTTTTGATAATTGTCTGAGACATTGGAATTATCAAATATTTATCTTTATCGTGTCATCCCCAATTTCGGGCTCTATCGCATTTTGCATCCACCAGGTGCATGTGACTTTTAACACGGTGGTTAGCACGACTTCTAAAAGCAGTTTAATAACCACATTGTGTAAACGCAAAAAGACAACTTTATTGTATAATTTTTTTAGCAAGTTAATATAGACAGTTATTTAAATAGTGCTGCTATTTAAAGTGGTCATTGTACAGGCTTAAGTCGGGATTGTCCAGTATAGACTGATTAAAAATAATAAAATAAGTTATTCATGTGTAGGACTCATGATATCCCTTTTCGAAATTACTAACTTTGACGACTTAAAACATTTTCTTAAATGTAGGAGCCCTTACCACGAGTTTACGGCTTGTCAAGTTTATTATACTCGCTACCGTCTCTGTAAATTATTTGTACGAAAACTATGAACAGCGCCTCTATTGGTAACTAAAGGAAACACTTATTTAGGCCAAAAGTGTCATAGATTTCGACAGGTAACTAACGAGCGTAATCTTAGATTAAATAATTATAAGAGAATAGGAAACATTTTTAAATAAGTATTTAGAATGAAATATTGTCTTGCTATAGTAAGTAACTAACTGTACTGGACTTTCGAAGAGAGAGGCCGAATTCCTGTAAGTTTAAAGTACTGCTAAGTTTATTCCACCTGGCAAAACAAACTGAGACCTTGATAGAAGAAGGCGTTACTTTGCGGAAATCCATACTTAAATCTAAATAAAATTATTTAATTTGCAAATTTTCCGCTAAAAAATGTGTATACGTATTATGGAGTAACAAAACAGACAAAATAGTGCGCTAAGAATGAATTGGACTTACCGGAAGCTAAAACTCCCAAATATATCCAGCTCCACACAATACACACCACTAAACTGTTTAATTAGCACCAACAATACACATACTACTAAAAACTCAACGCACGTTTCGCTTCGTAACCGAAGCATCATCAGGAGAAATCGACTGCACTCCACGAAGGTCGAGCAGAACAAAATCTTCGTTTAAACACTTCTCTTAGTGGCCCAAATCTTTTAGGGTCGTGGACTAGTAATTGTTCGTACCGCCCGCCCTAATTACCTTCTCTATCCGACGCTGACGTCACGCAGACGACAATATTCATCCTGAACCATTGTGCAGGGTGCTTAATTCGTCGCGCCACTGTGTCTTTTTTAACAGAATAAGATTTAAATACTACAATTTTTTCAAAATATATTTTTATTGCTTACTATGAGTGAACTTTAATTTACTACTTTTTGTATATTTTGATTACTTTGTACAACCAAACCTTTTAAAGTAATTAGTAAATACAGCAAAATCTATTTCTTAGGTGTTAAAAATATAAAATGAATATAAAAATATTTAAAAAATATGTTTGTAATAACTTTTTTTTAGAATCGTCATCATCATACTCAATTCCAACTAATTAATGTATTATTTAAACTAATAAATGACATGTAAAAGTATATAAAAATTAAAAAAAATGTACTTATGCCATTATTTATGCAACAATCCTATTAATATTATAAATGCGAAAGTTTGTACGTATGGATGTATGGACGTTTGTTACTCTTTCACGCAAAAACTACAAAGCCAATTACGATGAAATTTGGTATGTAGGTAGCTGAAGACCCAGAATAACATATAGGCTACTTTTTATCCCGGAGTTCCCGCGGAATTGGGACTTACGCGGGTGAAACCGCGGGGCGCAGTAAGTATTATAATAAATTAAACGTTTCATACCTATAACTGAGCAGGTACTGTAAGTGCTAATATGTATTAATTCTAACAAAAGATATGTTCCTTTTTATTCCTGTGTAGTTATAAGATACATCCAAAAATCAAAAACCTTTATGAATTGATATTATAATTACCTCGACCTCAGTGTCTGCGCTGACGTCACGGGAGACAGTTCCCATCCTGAATAAACCATTGTGCAGGGATCCTAACTCGTCCCGTCGCATTTTGTCTTTTTCACGGCTTCAATTTAAAATTTTATTTCCTCGCTTGACCCAAAGGGGTAGGGGGGTGGGAGACTCATTATGACCAATTTTACCCCCCATTTTTCTGCCATTGTTCAGTGATGGCTCATTTCTGTCTCCTATTCAAGTTTTTGTTAAGATTTCTCTTGAACTTGGGGTATTTTTGTTAGTTTCGAGTTGAAGTTGCAATTAAGTGAGTGGAATGTGCCGTGCTTAATATTTGGTGTTGCCATTTTAAGTTTCCAATCTTGTTTTGTTTGCCTTAGACGTACGCTACACTATCAATCCCTGTTAGGTGCAAAATCAAAGCTATAAGTATTGAAAAGACTGAAACAAAAGGTTAATATTTCACTGTAACAGGAAATTCGTCTGCTCGTGGGCTCTGTCCCAATAAGGTATACCCATATGAAACACTTCAGAAACTTCAGGTTGACTGGAAGAAAATGCCATTATTTTAAAAAAATCAACTAGGATTCTTTACACATTTCTCAATAGAAAACATTTTTATATTTTTGTCTGTTTGTTCAAACTGAAAACTATCGCACCAGAAGTTTTCCGTTTTTAAACAAAGCCGCGTCGTAGACTAGGTAATCAGGACGAGTACATATTTATTAAATATTACACATATGTCTTTATAATACCAAATTTGTTCTGGCATAACTTGCGTGGACTGAAAATGAAAATATGTTTTCTATTTCCTTTTTGGCAGTAGCAGAATTGTCAATTTGAATTCTTTCAAATTCAACAAATCTGTTTAATGAAGTTGTTTTTTTAATTTTTTAATTAGTCAAATCTGCCGATGGTTGTCTGAATATAAAACTCAGTGAACACTAATTCTTACCGTAGATAAGTATTTGAAGTCAACCGTACGTTTTAATATTTTTTCATTACTAAGAAAACTTAGAATACCCAAAAAAGGGGGTCAAGTCTTACCCAGGCCAATTTAATGTGCACCGCTGTATTGATTCTCGGCATTCTTTCACACAGGCGCGGAGGAACCCCCACCCACCACCTTCCCACCCAACAACTTAGGATAAACGGGAATAAGATTTTTTCGGATCTTCAGTACTGCTATATTGAAATTATAGATTTTAAAAGTTCTTCCTCTGTCGAATAATAATTTTAATGATATTTAAAATGAATACTAGACTGAGATATGGATTATTGTTTCCAAATAACTATATATAAAAATACTGAGTTTTCACATTATGAAAATTTCACATACAAGTAATAATAGATATGAGTGAAAATGATTTAAAATATAATATTTTAAAGGACTAGTACGAGATAAAAATGATGTTTTCATTAAAATAAAAAGTTCAAGATTTTTTGCGCTTTTTTCCATATTTTTTATGAACATTCGCTATCGTCGCCCATACTGTTTTGATATTACAGTACTAATTTAAAATTCATATGATTACAGATAAACGTATTAATTGTATTAAAAACACACATGAATACAATACTTATTATAATAATACATACTCATTATAAAATTTATTCATGATAAAATAAAATTGAATGTTAACTATTCCGAATTAAAAAAAAATATTTTACCTGGACCGGAAGTAGATACTTATTAGATTTGACGCTTGAAACTTAACAGCAGGTACGAATCTCTAGTAGAAAATGTCTTCGGTTTTATATAAAATGGATAGGTAGCATTTAGTATAATACCAAAAACTTAATTTAATATCAGATAGTTTTTCTTTTTCTTAAGTTACGTATTTTAATTTGTGTGTGTGTGTAGTTTTCTAAAGTCTGTCTTTCCATTTTTAAAACTATGTCTACATTTTCATTATCATTTAACTATAAATCAACTGTTAAACCTATTGCTTTTCATTGAATTTATATTAATTCATCACTTTGAATTATTAGTAAAGTCTTAATTATTGTGTTTTAAGTGTTGTGTTGAAAAACAAACACGAAGATAAATTGAAGTTAGCAACTCCATTAATTACTAAATTATTTGCTACAAGACAATTCAATTCAAAACTAAAATATAAACGTGTGCCATTTACAAAAACAGTATTCCATTTGTAAACCTACATTCGAATTGCCTCTTCAAAAAGTGTTCTATTTTCAAAACTTGTTTGTTACAAAAAGTGTTCCATTTTCAAACCGCTTCTCCAAATAAATCCATCGTATTCAGTATCACGTAAAGCCTACCACGTGGTGCTAATAAACTTGTTGGAACTGTTCGAAGCGGCCGGCGGCGAACTGCGCCCAAACTAGGGAACGATCAACAAAAACAAAAGCCGACGTGGCTCTGCAACAGGTATTCGTACAATAAATAGGTGCTATACGTCCAACTTTCGTAGATAATAAAACTTCTCTGCATAACATTTTGTGTATCTGTTTTAGTATTAGTTTATGCTTTTACCCATACTATATTGTACGCCTGTATGCTGCTATCTCAAATTAAACATTCTAAGGACATTATCACGTTTTTAAAAATAGAAACAGGGTATTGCCAATTTAAAAAATAATTCGAAATTTTTTTTTTATTATAGGGTTAGTCGTTTTATCGTTGTTAAATTTTTTTTTTTACTTTGTAGGTACCTAGGCGAACACCCATAGCTGATGGTAAGAAATCTTTTAAAAATATCGAAAGTGCGTTGTGAATTATTAATTTCACTTAGTACGTTCCACCCAGTAACCAGAACGCAGCACCAAGTCGAGGTACGGTCTCCCGGGGGACAGCCCTTGTTGCTGGCGTTGTTGGGAACAGTCCAATCCACGTCTATGCTATTAAAGCCTTCCGCTACTAGAGTCATACAAACATTAGAGCCAGGTAGTAAATCACATAACACACTTCATAGGAGAAAGTTTATCTGCAAATACGAAAATATCCAGTGATCATAGCTCCAGCCTCACGTGATCAAGGTTAATGTGCACACACTACAACGGGTACACACACACACACACCAATGTCTACTACACGTTTGACAACGGCTGACGTCACTACGTTAAATACGGCCAATATCAATAAGCTATCTACAGCTTGCTACTAGCCGCATTCAAAAATGACATTTAACACTTAATTTGTTCAGAGAGAAGCTGACCCCTGTTGGGAATTGAACCGAAGTAAGGGTTGAATCACTAGCCGGACGAGATATTGCTACCAGCCGCATTCAAAAACGTCATTTACTTAATTTGTGTAGAGAGAAACTGACCCCTGTTGGGAATTGAACCGAAGTAAGGGTTGAATCACTAGCCGGACGAGATATTGCTACCAGCCGCATTCAAAAACGTCATTTACTTAATTTGTGTAGAGAGAAGCTGACCCCTGTTGGGAATTGAACCGAAGTAAGGCGGTGAATCACTAGCCGGACGAGATATTGCTACCAGCCGCATTCAAAAACGTCATTTACTTAATTTGTTCAGAGAGAAGCTGACCCCTGTTGGGAATTGAACCGAAGTAAGGCGGTGAATCACTAGCCGGACGAGATGCTGCACAGCACTCTCACAAGAGTTGTTTCTTGATTGTAGTGATCTATACAACCTGTGCTTGTAACTTACTTAAAATAAAAATTAACAGCCTTTCATCGTTAAAAAAGTAAGCTATATTTCATAAAAAATTGTGTGTACTTATGTACACGCGTTAGAAGTTATACTTCTTCGGCGTAATAATAAAACTTCTCTGCATAACATTTTGTGTATCTGTTTTAGTATTAGTTTATGCTTTTGCCCATACTATATTGTACGCCTGTATGCTGCTATCTCAAATTAAACATTCTGAGGATATCATCACGTTTTTAAAAATAGAAACAGGTTACTGCCAA